>KN361547.1:1566-18594 GCA_000785685.1 Uromyces viciae-fabae
ATAAAAAATAAAAAATAAAAAATAAAAAATAAAATTGAAAAAATGTTTTCTTTTAGTTATTTGATGATTTTGTTGAGTTGTTGAGAAAAATAAAATACCAGTGTCTTGAATCCAGAACTCTTTCACTCTTTTCTTCTTGATTTTGATCTTGTTGATTTTTAAGAAGATGAGAAAAAAAAATAAATTGAAAAAAAAAATTCAAGTATAATTAAACCTGAATTTTCAAAGTTAGACCCCCTGGCTGGGATTAGTCTTGAATGTTGACAGAAATCAAGCTTTGATCAAAAAGCATTTAAACTTTGAAGAATTGTCTAACAAAGCTGGGCTGACACCAATAGTTAAACCTGTAAGGCTGAGCAACACCAGAAGAGAGACATTGAGAGACTTAAATAATTGCTGTGAGACTCTATCAGTGGATTGAAGAATGCTCAACACCTCCAAGGATTGATGGCCAATGTTCATGGATGGATGCAGCACAATTTGTGAGACCAGCTTGGAAAGGTCTCATCAATTTGGGCTCAAATTTGATTCAGTTTTGTTCTTTCCTTTTTTGTTTATAACACTTTCAAAATTGAGCCTATGAGGGGGTGATTTAAGGTCTACCCCATCAGTTTGATCCATCTACAAAATGTCATAATATAATGACTCACCAGACATGGTGCCCATTGCTGCACCACTTGAGTGGTGAGCAAGATTATAAAGAATTGGTAATTACTGAAGGTAATACAAAACTTGTCACTCATAATATAATTTGGAAAACAAAAACAAACTCTTTAGAATCTACTTCTGCAATAAAAATGGAAGAATTCCAGCTCCTTTAAGGTGGAATAACTGATTGCCTTATCTGCTCCACCACTCAGCCCCCAAAAACCCTAACACTCAACAATATCTCTCTCATTAACAAATGCTCTGCATTATCCCACTACTAAAAGCGGACAAACTCTTCAGATACTTTCCACCTTTGCCAAAGCTCTTGATCAGTTGCATAATGACTCCGCCTGCTCAGCATACCACTCCACCTATGCCCAAGCTTCCTAACACAAATATAACCTTCACACCGGATGGTGTTGTATAGGTGTCATACAAAACACCAGGATTGTATAAGCCATTGACATGGCTTATTTTTTTGTATACAACAGGTTGTTGTGGATCTAGCATTGGCCTTGGAGATATTTGGCAATCATTAGTTTCTTTTATTTTTACTTTGGATTTATATTTTTTTTTTATCAGATTTTTACTAACTTTTCCTTCAGATGAAATTTTATCTTTTTTGATTTTATTGAATTTTGACTTATGTTTTGTGTATCAAGAATCTAACAAAAAAGAAATATATCATTCATCTATCAGTAATAAAAACTTCTGCAGGGTGAAAATTGTTGGTATTGTAAAATTATAGCAACTGAAGGATGTATCAAGAATCTAACAAAAAAAGAAATGTATCATTCATCTATCAGTAATAAAAACTTCTGCAGGGTGAAAATTGTTGGTATTGTAAAATTATAGCAACTGAAGGTTACATATTTGAATTCAATCTTTTTGATCTCTTTATATTAATAAGAAATAACAAAAAGAGTAAAAAAGTAAAATAGAAAAAAAGTACCTGAAGGCAATGTCAGGTAAAATAATAAGATGCAATCAGATAATTATTTCTATAAAATTTAGGGTGTTGCTAAATTCATGCGGTCGGCCCGCAAACTCACATGGTTTTGACCGCGCACGGACCGACCACGTGAATGTGGTTTTCTGCAAACACACGCGGTTTTGTAAACTGCGTGTTTTCAAAATTTTAAAAAAAGAAAATGGGTTTTGGGGGACCAAAAACCCGAAAAAATATTTATCAAAAAAAAGATTCATGGGGTTTTTGACCCCTAAAAAAAAAAATTAAATGAAAAATAATAAAAAAAAAAAAAAAAAGGGAAATCCAAAAGGGCCCCAAAAGGTTAAGTTGATAGGGGTTGTAATCAGACCCCAAAACTTCAATTTCAGCCAAAAAAAAAAAAACACCATTTATCATTTTTTAAGGATTTCATTAATAAAAAGGCCAAAAATAAACATTTTAAGGACCCAAAAGCCTCCAAAAAATTGCCAAGTGGCCCTTTCCCGTGGAATTGAAGAAGAGTGAGTGTAAAAAAACATTGAAACTATATTATAAAAGCCAAAGCCAAAAAAAAAAAAAAAAAAAAAAAAAAAAAAAATCAAAATCAGTAAAATAAATTTGAAAAAATAATAATAAAGGGTTAAAAATTGAAGGGATGACGTACCAGCTTCTTTGAAAGCTTCACTTAATGTAGGATGAGCATGACTAGTTCTAGCAACCAAGTTCTTCTGAATGGTTCTTTTCCAACCCTTGGCCTCCTTGGAGGAATACCAGTTCCAAGAGGCATCAATTTTGGGTGCTGGCCAATTATCAGAGGAGAATTTGAAGGTGACAATATGAGCCAGTTGACTATGTTAGTGAGTGAGTGAGTGAGTAAGCAAGAATGGAGGGATTATGAGAATGGGAATCAGGGGAAAAAAGTGAGAGGGAGATAAGTGGCAGAATATTTGAAGAGAAGAACTACTGGGCATTTATAAGTTTCTGCCAATAAGAATCCATGGGCTGGGAAAGAGAACCAATAACAAGGGGGAGCTAATTCAGAGAGGAAATTGAGACAATTTCATGCTTTTTCATGTGTTTGGCCATAGACATTATCCATAAAATTCTTGTCTTTGAACAAGGGATTAATGTCCAACTCTTTCACCATTTCTTGCCTTACCTGAAGCCAATTTTCTTGTTTCCTCCCTAGACTAACTGCTGTGGCTCTGAAACCACAATTTCCATCACCCATGAAATCATGGACAAAACTGATCAGGGGGAGGGCAGTTGCTGGGCAAATGAGGTTCTTGCTGGGATACTGTGCAGCATTTATTTAATAACTGTTAATTCTGCTTTTTTTTTTAAAAAAAAAAAAAATCAATAATTTCCCCTGCGGGTGATTTCCTAAATTTATCTCAATTTTTTTGGTTTTTTTTTATTTTTTATCTTTTTTATTGTATTATTAAGTATCTTGTATTTCACTTTTTTGGTAATTTAAGTTCTTATTTGAAAGAAGACAAGAGAAGTACATATCTTGAGGTGAAGGATTGAGTGTGAGGGGAGGGGTATAGTTTTGCAAAGTTTTCCATAGTTCAAAAAAACTATGTAAAACTACGTAAAAGGTAAAGTATGGCAACTATGGACAGAATTGAGGGGGGCAAATGTTGAATGTTTTATGTTTCATGTTTAATCAAGAGACAAAACAATAAAACTTGAGAAATTACAAGATAATTAAATTCACACACACATATACATATACACAGATATAAATATGTATGAAAGATATTTTTTTAACTTAATCTTAAAACTATTGAATATATAAAAAAAAAAAAGGAGTAAAAAAAAAAAAGAAGACACAAATAAAAGAAAAAAAAGAAAAAAAATGATACAAAAAAAAAAGAAAAAAAAAATGAAATTACATATTTATGTGACTAAAAAAAAAAAAAAAAAGGAAAAAAAAGAAAAAAAAAAAAAAAAAGTTTATTTTATTGATTTTTAATTTTTTTTAGGTAGTGATGATGATGATGATGAAAAAAAAAAAAAAACGCATACATATAAAAAAAACAAATATTAAAAAAAACAAACAGTAAAAAAAAGGAAAAAAAGAATCAAAGTAAAATATTAATTTTATTCTATGTACATAGTAAAACATTAATTAATCAAATTGATCATCATCAATTTCCCAAAGTAAATTAGATAATAAATTTAAAGTTTTTGAAACTTCTTTAACTCTTTCTAAACCAAGAATACCTAAAAGTTTTTTATTTTTATTTTTTTCATATAAATAAATAAAATCAATAAATAAATGTTTAAATGAGTGATTTAAAAAAAAAAAAAAAAGAAAAAGAAAAGAAAACAAACCAGAATCAGTAATAAAGAAAGAGATCCAATCAGCTTTAACGAGATCAAAGTGACCAAAATTAAAATTAAAACCATTTTCATTTTCATTTTCATTTTGAATAAAAGTATTAGTATTAATATTAGTAGGAATAGGAGAAATAAAACTATTTTTAGAAACGAAATCGACTAATTCAGATTTAAATAAAGATTTCCAACTAACTATTAAACTTGAAATAAGTAAAGGATGTGATTGATTAATATTATGTCTATAATCATCTGAACATTTTTGTATTTCTAATAAATTTTTCTTATTAATATTACTAATTTTTTCATTTTCATTTTCATTTAAATTTTCATTTATACTAATTCCTTCTTTTTCATTCATTCTTGTTGTTTTGGGTGATGTTGTTTTTAATTTAAATTCAAAAGATGGTTCTATTCTATCATGTCTTACTAATATAATCACTTTTTGTTTCATCTTGTGTGCCGTATATGCCGCCTTAATATAAAATTAACCAAAACAAATAATAAATAAAATCAATTAATTAAACTCAAAATTCATATTACTAGATTTTTTGAAATTTATTTCTTAGTAGCTTCAAGTTGAGTTAAAAGTAAGAGATAAACATACAAAAGATGATCCTAATTTGCACAAAGCATCACCATTAGGTAACCTAGACAACAACAAAAAAAATCCTAATCAATCATCAAAGAAAAAACCCACGACTTTTTTTTTAAAAAAAAAAAAAAACCAAAGAGATAACATACACTCTATCGGCAGATAACAATAAAATTCCATTCTGACCTGCTTTCAATAAGCTTGTCCTCAACCCAGCATCAGTAGTAATTTCAATCATAATTGGAATTTTTTCATTTTCTTTTTTATCATTAAAATTATCTTGATTCTTTTTTGTTTTTTCTAATCTAAAAAAGAAATAATCAAAATAAAAAAAATAAATAAATAAAAATAAAAATTAGAAGATTATATTAAAAATAAACATTTTTAAAAAAAAAGGGAAGAAAATGAAGGAGGTTAAGAGCTTAACTGTTGAAGAAGATCATCTAATTTAGCTGGACTATCATCATCTTGATTAGGTTGTAATGAATTAGGTTGAAGAGGAGGAAAGTGAAGAGGATTATCAAATTTCTCAGCCACTTTTTGATGATTTGAATCTAAATACCAATCATTTGAAAAATGATCTTGACCGAAATTTTTATAAAATGATTCGACTGATTTTAATTTCTTATTAGAATCTAGATTAATTTTTTCTTCTGAATTTACTTTATTTTCATTAGAATTTTCAATTTGTTGAAGTGGATCATAAATTTTAATTAATTCATTCAATTTTTTTGCTAAAGTTAATCCTTCATGTAGTGGTCTAGATTCTCCAATTGTTATCTTTAAACCGGTATTTTCTTTTTTTCTCTCCGAATTTAGTCTCCATCTAGATTGAGGGACAAAGTGTTTAACTACGAATATAATCAAAAAAGTTGTATTGAAATTAAAAAGAAAGAAAATAATTGAATATATTTTGTTTTGATTAATCATCATAATGCGAACCTAGCTGCGAGAGTACCCCAAATGTGGCGCTTGAAGATCCCAAGGTGATCAAATGAATTGAGTCGGGAGGTTTAATTGTAGGAGGAAAAATCGGATTATGAAGGATTTCAGATAAAGTATGATTGACGATATTATCCACTGATTGACGGCATCGATCAGCTTCTTTACCAATAGCTTTGACCATAATCTTTTCCAACTATGTATATTCATGTAAAATAAATCAGTTTAACTGAAATCAGTCAGCTTTTTTCATTTTTCATTTCTTTCATCGGAAATACATGAAACCATGTAACTAACTTCTTCTACATTTACTTTGGGATCTTTGACAGCAGGTTTTAACTCGACCATTATCTTATGCAAAGTATAACTAATTGAAGTTTTGAAAATTGATCGACAAACGATTAAATGCCAACAAAGAACCTAAAATGATTTCGAAATTTTTTTATCAATATATAAAAATTAAATATTATGAGGTTTTTCACTCATTTAACATGGATTGTTCATCAAAATTGCAATGATCATGAAAAAAAAAAAATAAGTTAAATTGAATAATTGAGTTACCTCAGTCCAATAAGCCCAAATTCGTTGCTTGAAATCATGATCTGAGTTTCCAACTTTCTTCAAAGGTTCAGCTGACTTGGGATAAAATTTGAATCCCTATTTAAAATAAAACAATTTAGATTAAAGACAAATAAAGAATAATTCAAAAGTTGAATGACTGACATCTCTAGCATAACCAGCTTGTACAGAAAGATATAAAGTATCAAGAGCTCTAACCAAAAGGGCAAGGAAGGAATTGTACAAAATAGAGCATTAAAAAAATGACATTAAAGAGAGAGAGAGAGAAGAAAGGGGGTTAGACTTACTTTAATTGGACAAGATCAGAACGAGTATGAGAATCTTGTTGAGCGATTTCTTCAAAACCTACATTGAAAGCAACAGGAAAACAAACCGCACTGTAAAATAAAAAGTAGAGTTTAAAAAAAGAAAAACATGATAATAATAATTTAAAAAAAATAAAATAAAAATGGTTATTAAACTTACGCTAATGCAGTTGAAACTAAATCACTAAAAAAATAAAAAAAAATCAATTTATATATGTAAAAAAAAAAAAAAAATAATGATAAATTTTAATTGACCAAAGTTTTTCATATTTAAATTGATGGTGTTAAATAGAAAAATAATGTTTACTTTTCAATAGCTGTATGAAATCCGCTTTTTTTTTTTTTTAAAAAAAAAAAAGAAGAAAATTTAAACCAATCAAAAAAAGAAAACCCCAGGAGTGCAAATGGTTAATATTAGCTTTTTTTTAAAAAAAAAAAAAAAGAGAGAAAGTAAGAAAGATTTACTTAATTTTAGACCAATAATGAGAATGAAAATTAAGTTTAATCCAATTTAAATCAGAATTTAAATTAAAAAATTTTAAAGAATAAATAACAGAAACTAAAAAAGTGTTAGAATTCCATTTAAGTAATTTACTATTTCTAACTTTAATTAATCTTTCTTCTTCATCTGGTATGTTTATATTTCTTTTTATTGATTTAATTGATAATTCATTTATTTTTTTTGTTATTTCTGTTTCTATTTTTCTTTCTTCTATCGTTTCTGCTTCTATAAATAAAAATGTCCATCTTGTTCCTGTTTTATCTACTTGCTTTTGACATGGTCTATTTATTCATTATTTTTATTTAGTTAGTTTTGGTTTCTTTTTTTTTTTTTAAAAATAAAAAATAAATAAAAATAAAAATAAAATTAACTAACAGTTTAGATAAATATGAATTAGGGAAATGAGAATTTGATTGATTTTGATCAAAATTTTTAGGTTTATAAAATAATAATTCAGATCTGAATATATATATAAATATATTAAAAAAATAAAATAAAAAAGTTAGTAATAAAAAACATAATAATGAGAAAAATAAGAAAAAAAAGAAAAAAAATAAGAAAATATAAATACCCTTGACCTTGATTAGGTTTAGAAGGAAAACGAGTAATAAAAGAAATGACGATTAAAGTCCTAGGTGAAGTATTAATAAGTGAAGTATTAATTGAAGATTGATTAATTAAAGTTGAATTTGGATTTGGATTTGATAATTCATCTTTAGTTAAATTTGTTTGATTAATTGATTTTGGTTTTATGCTATCTTTTGAATAAATTGTTTCATTTGAATTTATGATTGATGAAGATAGACTTGAATCATTTAATCGTACATTTTTTTTACTTTGATTTTTTTGTTTTTCTTTTTTTTGATTTTTTGGTGTTCTTGGTGGTCCTAGCATAGGAAATAGTGCTTCAATTACATGATTTTTTTGTTTTTCTTTTTTTTGATTTTTTGGTGTTCTTGGTGGTCCTAGCATAGGAAATAGTGCTTCAATTACAGGTGGAACGTTCATATTTAGTTTTTTCCTTTTTTTTTTTTATTTAATTAAAATCTAATGAACCAATTCTAAATCTCCGTATTAAAATTTTTTGAATTTAATTCAAAAAAATAAAATTAAAAAAGTACAAAAATTTTAAACTTGATTTGATAAAAATTCAACGAGGAAAGATTTAGATTCATGGATAGAATGAATTAAAGAAGAAAGATAATTTTTAGGAATCAAAATACCAAAAAAGTTTACAAGAGTATTATTATTAATATCACTATTATCAATTTTATTTTTATTATTATTATTAAGAGAGAAACCAATTAATTTTTTAAAATAAAAATTAAATCCATTTGTTGATTTTAATTTACTTTGTTTTTCATCATCATTATTATCTTCTAAAAAAATTAAAAAAGATTTAGTTAAATTTAAATTAATTAAAAGTTTTTCAAATATATTTATAATTAAAGATTTATTTAAATTTATTTTAATTGGAATTTTTTTATTTGTAAAAATTAAAATTGGTGAATTAATTTGAATTAAAATTAAAATTAAACTAATTAATTTAGTTAAAAATTCATTTGTTTTTTCTTTTAAAAATCCAATTGGTAATGGCTTAAGCAAAAAAAATTAAAAAAAATCAATTTAATTATTATTTAATAAAAAATTAAAAATTAAATGAATGAATGATGAGGAAATAAATACCTTCAAGATAGTAATAGGAAGAGATCCTTTAGCAATCCACCAAGCATAAGCCCAAGCAAAATGATTCACTTTATTTTCATCAATTAAATTCTTATTTTTATTATTGACTTCTTCTTCATTTAAATTATTATTATAATTTAAATTTTTTATCATTTCATGTCCACCTACTTCTTTTTCACCTAATTCTCTAAAAAAATCCCATAAATAAAATTGCATTGTAATTTGAATTGATTTAGATTCAAATGAAAGTTTTTGTCCAATCATACTATAATATGGATTATAATTTTTTTCCTTTAATTCAAAAAAAAAAACAAATTAAAAATTAAACCACCAAATTTGTTTTTTTTTGTTATTAAATCTTTCACTTAAAGTATAAAGTTAAATTACTTTATTTTTTATATATATCTTGTTTAGAGATTTTATAAAGTACTTACTTTTGAAAGGCAATGTAAAAGTACACGAATTATTTCTCTTTGTTGTATAGAATTTAAACCCAATAGATGAAGCTTTTCACAAGCATCGACATAATCCTAAAAATAAAAATAAAGAAATAAAAAAAAACTGAGTAAAGAAGAAAGATAACAAAAGATAAAAAAGAAAAAAAAATTGACCTCTCCTGACATAATAGCGTTAAAAATACTCTGTCTAACCTCAGTATTCATACCTTGACGTTTAGCTAATTTCATCATATTTTCATTTTGATTATCATTTATAATTTTATTTTTATTATTTAATTCATTTGAAGTTTTGGCTTCTTTTAATGGATCTCCATTCCATCCCGCACCTACTAACCACCACTTTCCTCTTTTATTTGCTTCTTGTAAATCTTTCAAATTGAATTGAATTGGTTCTGGATCCAAACCTATGAAACAAATTATTTATTAGTATTATTACAGGAAAAGAAAAAGAAAAATATTAGTAATCCAATCTGTAATAATTCATTTATTTTTTATTTTTTAATTCTTAATTAACCTTACCAGTTTTTTTTGAAAGTCCAACTAAATATTTTTTTAAATTTTCTTGTATTTGTTCAGTTGTAGTACCACTAACAAATTTAATTTCTTTACGTGTTTTATTGTTTTTTAATTCAGATAAAGTATCTAACATGAATTGAATTCTAGGACTGAATATTTCATAAAATATTATTTTTTTTATATAAAATTTTAAAACCAATTATCAGTTTAACCAATAAGAATATAAGAGTAAAAAAATCATAAATCTCACCTTGGATGAACAAGATTCTTTCTTTTTGTTTGTATAAGTATAATAATTTCTTTTAGAGCCGCTGGATCATCGTGTCGTAGTCTAGGTCCAGAAGCTATTCAAATCCAAAGAGAAACATTGAGATTTTCATTTAGGTTTACTGGAGATTTTAATAGATAAAAGGAACTTTACTTTTTAGTAAAACAATTAATCCTTCAACGCTTTCTTCATTTAAATCCTGTTCAATTAATAAACGAACGATATCATAGACAAGCGTACAACTCACATCTTGAAAGTGATACAAATAGGATAAAAATGTCAATAAATTATTTCCTTTTTTTCCTATTTCATCATTATCATTATTATTATTATTATTTAATTTTTGGTAAATTTTACAGATTCTGTTAGCAAGTTCGGCAATAAAAGTTGCAGCCCAACCGATTTCAACTCCACTAACTTGAACACCACCTCGGACGATGGCAGAAACAAGACCGGCATAAGTCACGAGTAAAGAACTACTGAGTATTTCTTTAGATGAGATTAAGCTCAAAATAAGGTCTCCTAGTCCATGTGTAATTACTGCTCTTGGATGTGAAATATAAAGATCTCGTAAACTCTCTAGACATACTGGAACAGAAGTGGGTGAAACACGATTCAGAATTCCCATTAATTGTCTCCTTAGACGTGCATCTAGTGCTGGCTCTTCTGGCTTTTCTGGTTTAGTACTTTCAGTTGATTTAACTTGTTTTGAACGTAAATGAGGTGGTATGTATCGCTTTGAATCATCGGAAGTATTAGTCGAGGGTTTTGTTATATGCAGTTTGTCTTGGGCATCTTCTTGAGGCATGAGGTCCTCTTGGGGTGTGAGCTCTTCTTGGAGTGTGAGGTTTTCTTGTGGTGTGAGGTCCTCTTGAGGCGTGAGGTCTTCTTGTGCTGTGAGGTCTCCTAGTGGTGTGAGGTCTTCTTGTGGTGTGAGGTCCTCTTGAGAATGGATCTTTTCTAAATTCATTTCATCTTTCAAATCGGATGTTTTGTGATCATTGATTTCCAAAGTATCGAAAACTTGAGTTTGATGAATATTATCATCACAGCCAAGCCAAGTAGATTCAGATTCCAAATTACAATTAGATATGGAATCTGAATTATCATCTTGAAATTCACTATCAGATAACTAACAAATTGCTTTGATAAGATATACAAGTTATACCTAGTACAAACCAAGTGAGGAAAAGAAAAAAAGAGATCCCAAAGCTTACTTTTTTTGAATTTTTAATAACTTTTTTTTTTTGATTTGGTTTTTGATTCGTTGATAAAGTTTCCACCAATTGATCTAGTTCATCTAATCCATCAAATAAATCTGCATATAGAAAAAAAAAAAAAAAAAAGGAAAATTAAAAATTGATAGGGTGTTTAATTATTGGATATTATATTGATTTGAGATCACCTAACCTTCCAATCCATCCTCCTCAAATTCCTTTCGTAATTTTGCTTTGGAATTCTGATCAGACTTAAGGCCTAATTGTGTTTCTAACCATGCGATCTGTTGATCTTCGAGTTCCTCCTCTCTTGTCATTGAATTTAATTTCAGATTATTATTATTAATTTGATTTCCAATTTTTGATCCTTGCTGTTTTTTTAAAAGATTTTCTAATGGTGTGTTTGATAATTTTTTTGAGTTTGAAACTTCATGAATAGTTTGATCAATTTTAATTTTTTCATTTTTCAATTGATCATAAGTTTTTTCATTTTTTTGTTTTTTTGTTTTTGAATTAATTGATGATAATTTGGTTAAATTTTGTTCTTTTCCATGGTTCACATGAGTTTGATTTTTAGACTGCTGTGGATTTGACTTGAATCGCTTGGATGATCCAATCTGATCTACTGAATTCCGACCGGAGGATGGCCCTACTGAATGACCCAGGGCATTAAGTTCAGCAGCTAATCGAGAAGGAAGGCTAAGACCTTTTCTTTTCCTGGTTGAATGAAAAGGCTAGAGAACAAAAGAAAGGTTAGATCAGATATTACATAGCTTAATATGGCACTGAAATTAAGACTCACCATTGATCAATTATTATATGTCTTCTCCTTCTTTTCTTCTAAGAAAACTAATATCAAAATTGAGATGAGTTTGAGTGTATGTACTAGTTTTTTCTTAGGCTTTGTGGGTTGACAATCTTAATTTTTTTCTGTGACAGTGTGACTACATTCATGATGCAGCCTATAGATAAAATCTGTGAAAGGGCCAGAATAGTGAGAGCACCAGAAAACAAAAAGGCAAATTTCATCAAGAAAAGTTTAAAAAGTGAAGGAAAAAAATCTGATTCTCAACCTTGAAAATCCAACATTTTTTTTTCATCACTCAACTCTGCCACTCAATGATAGGATTTTTTCTTTTCTCCAACCCATCATGGATACCCCCATGATGGGACCATCTTCAAACCCACCTCAAAATGAATCAAATACTGAACTAACTTGCGCCAGTATAATTTGCGCCAGTATAGATTTACTCAAGAACATTTCAAAAAAAACAAAAAATGGTTACATTATTTCTTTTGAGGATCACATCGAGCTCATTAACACCATGAACAAAGGGCAATATTTTTTTTAACTTCAATAAAAAAAATAAAATAGAAGAAGAACAAGAAAGACAAAAAAATATAAAGAAGGATTAAAATTACAACAAAAAAAATATGACTCAATTTTAAACACACTGACTGAAAAAATAGAAGAACTGAACAAAAAAATTGAAATTAATGAGAATCTAATCAACTCAAATAAGCAGAAAATCTCCCAAATGCTCCAACATTTGATACAAAACACCCAAAACCAACAAAATCCCGCTCCAAATACATTACCCACTCCCTGGTTGTTGCTCCAATGAGTTGAAGTGAGGTAACTTGCCAAAAAAACCCTCAGGTTGATTTCCATCATCAACTGACTAAACAACTGCTTACAACTACGCGTGGCGTGTACCTGCCACCCCTAAATCATTGGGTGGTGTATCCAAGGACTGCCTTGTATGCATCAGATCATTATCAATTTCAACTGGCACCGCCACCGCCAAACCGGTTCATAAACATATTTAAACCCGTTTACTTCATCATACTCAAGGTTAAAGACGCTACGCTGTTTGCCGGCATGAATTCCACTCAAATAACAACCAAGGTCAACAAGACTTTGGCTAGTCTTACAGATGTAGTTGACGGCGCCAAACCAATGGTCTGAAGTGCCGTCATCCTCCAATCAGGAGATATTCAACTTTATGCTAAGACAAGAAGGATGGTGCTATGGCTCTTAAAAAACAAACACAAATGGACCCACCTCAGTGACCCTGTTTTAATCACTAGACCAATTTCATTTCCTGTTCTTATAAATTCAGTTCCTATTTTTTTTTGATATTGAAAACAAACAACAAATTGAAGAATTTTGCCTTGAAAATATCCTTATTGAAAAAGACATCATCAGCATCAGATGGTTGGGAAAATCCCATGATAATGTCAAATCCCGCAGAACTCAATTTACCTTTACTAATAAACTGCCTCTCAAATTGAAAGAGGAGGCCTGTTTTTTCTTTCCAAATTCATGAAGGGGGCCCATTACGTCAAATCCCCAACTCAATTCTTCAATTTCCTGGAAGTGGGCCACACAGTGAATTTTTGCAAGAATGAACCACTTTTCTCCAAGTGCAGAGACAATCACACTACACAAGAATGTAATAAATTTGAAACAGATGCAATCAGATGCTTTAGATGCATTAATAGTGAAAAAGAAACTTCAAATGATGAAAATCAACTCGATTATGATGATTTAAGATACAGACACAAGGACACAAGTAATGCATGCCCACTCAGAATTAGAAATACTCTAAACAAGGCAACTAATCCTCACTCTCAAGGATAACACATCCACAAGACAACCAATACTCTAATTAAAAAAAAAAAGCTAAAATAAGATCAAATCAATCATACTTTACTCAATATTATCAAAATAATTTTTCCACTGTTCCTTCTATTATTTTCAAATTTTCAAAAATCAAATTATTTGCAATTTAATTAGGATCATTATAATAATTACCAACTCTCTCTCTTTCTTTCTTTTCCTTCCTCCTTTCCAATTTTAAAAAAAATATATATATAATAATAATAATAATATAATAAAATCATTAAATCAATCACAAATTACATAAGATCATCAAAACAAGTAGAAAAAAAAAGAAAATCAACTAAAAATAAAATGAAATCAAAATCATAAAAACTTATTCAAGATCATCAAAATAATCCTCAATTTTTACATTTTTAATTTCTCTCTCTAAATATTTTTTTTAAAGAACCAAAACAATCAAATCTTAATCAAGATCATGAAAATTTCTCTTTATCTTTCCTTTTCAATTTTAAAAAAAAATCAAATCAATCACACACTACTGCATATCATCAAAACAATTAACATTTTTTTTTAATTTTTTTCTTCTTTAGTTTTTCTATACCTTAAAGGAAGCAAATTTCTTCACTTCTTGTTCCTTTTTCTTAGTTTATTCTAATCAAAAATAAATTTGTCAAAAACATTCTGTCTTGTTGGCCTTCCTTTTTTCCCACTCTTCTTAAATTTTTCCAACATCTCCACAGAAGATCCTTTTAAATCAATTCCTCAAAAAAAAATAAACTGGTGTAAATACTTTCTTATTCAGTTTTAATCCATGAGTACGCAATGTGAAATCAAATTTCACTTAAAAAAAAAAAAGTTTAAAAAGTACATTTTTGATTCAGAGGATGATGATTGGTGTCAGGAATCAGGATATTCTAAATCCTCTATAACCATTAATAATTTATGTTTCACTGATTAAGCAAAACATCAAGCTGCTCTGAAAGCATCTCAATCTGAGGAAAAAATTCATCATCAAGAGATGCTGCCGCGTTTAATGCAAATTACCAACCACATGTGAACAGTGAACCTATAACAGCCTCCTGTAAAGGGACTGGAACGTAACCCGGTAGATTTTTTGAATTCTGGAACTCCAGAAAACCAGCATTCTCTGAAAAAAAAAAAAAAAACAGGATTGTGCGCCACAAAAAACCACAGATTTTCAAAAAGTGTACCATATTGAATCATGATACCCATACCCACCTTACTTGACACCAAAAATCAATGTTCTCAAAACTTTCTCTCAAGACAACATTGCAAGGCAAATTTTCTCAAATCACTTGATTTTGAACTCTTGAATAGAAACCCCCTGACAACTACTAATCCTCTTTTTCAATCAAGCAAACCTAACCTTAAAACTAGTTCATCATATCATCAACTATCAGTGTTACTGGAAAAACTCACTATTTTGTGATCTCTACAACTAAGAGAGATCTTATATTTTAATTCTTAACTACCATTTGTCATTGCCTCCTTCAAGAATTGCTCTGGTAAGAAAAGACCTTTCAGATTATTTCAATCACATGGTTTTTCAATCATTCATCAGTTTTATTCTCAAGTTTGTTCCTTCAGGAAAATGAAGAATAATATCTCTGAAGTGACTTTCACCACACTATTCTGACACAATTGACATGAATATTTATTGTCTTAAAAAACATTTCTACTCCTTGAACTATCAACTAAAATTCTTTCTTCTCAGGTGATTAAGAAGGCCTTAATGACTTGTCAATTCTGCTGTATTAAATAATCTTCATGATTCATCATCATGATCTATTCCATTTATTTTTACTTTCCCTCCTTTTTGTTTTCCTTCTTACTTAAATCTCAGAACTAATACTTATGCTATTAAAAATATTCAAATTTCTTTTCTTTTTCTTTTAAGATATATTCCTTTTAGTTTCAAGTAAATTATTCAAATAAAAATAATAAAGAATTAGAATAAAGATAGGAGGTTGTTTTTTGCACCACCCAAAACCTGGCACGCACCGCCTTTTGATGTCAGGAGGCCGTCAAGCGCTTTTTGAATTTTTTAAACATTTGTTAAAAATACTTCTAGGTGTCCTAGAGTAACCAAACCTTTTTTGCCCGCATCCTGAGATCCTCTCCTTCATCTTCTGAGATTTTTAGCTCCAAAGAAAAAATTTAAGTACTCCATATTTAGGGAGTACACAAAATCAAAAAAAAAAATTAACCAAAAAATGGTGAATGTGGGAATTATAGCCTAAAAATTTTTTCACATGTATTTCAACCTTATTTGAATATGGGGTAAAAATATTTTCCACGGGGAAGCAAGAAAAATATGTTTTACGTTTACTTTTGCAAACTTTTGGTACATGCACCAGTTTTCGCAAAAGTAAACGTAAAATGTATTTTTTTTGCTTCCCCTTGGAAAATGTTTTTATCCCATATTCCAATAGGATTGAAATACATGTGATAAAATTTTTAGCCCATATTTCCTGCATTAACCATCTTTTCTAAATTTTTTTTTTTTGATTTTGTGTACTCCCCAAATATGGAGTACTTCAAGTTTCTTTTTGGAGCTAAAAAGCTCAGAAAATGAAGGAGGGGGGTTCAGAATTCTGGCAAAAAAAAATTGGTGAGTTTAGAACACCTCAAAGTATTTTTGAAAAAAATATTTAAAAAAATTTAAAAAGGCGCGACGGCCTCCTGACGTCAAAAAGTGGTGCGCAACAGGTTTTGGGCGGTGTGAAAAACAACCCCCTCAAGATAAAATATTTAAAAATAGGTAAGAATTGCAGTAGTATGTGTCTTGTAGTCATCAAACCCTGATCATCAGTAGCGTCAAAAAGTGGTGCGCAACAGGTTTTGGGCGGTGTGAAAAACAACCCCCTCAATATAAAATATTTAAAAATAGGTAAGAATTGCAGTAGTATGTGTCTTGTAGTCATCAAACCCTGATCATCAGTAGTCAATATTATCCTTGAGAAATATTTTTTAGATTTTTATTCCGTTTTTATTGTTTGGGAACTAAGTAGTTAGAACTAACAATCCTAATTACAATGTGAAGGTAAAATAATAAAGTAGGAAGATTAAATCTGTAGTTGTTTAAATTATCTCTTGCTTTATTTTATTTATCTTAGTTTGTAATTTTTTATTATTTCTAGGGTTCAGAACCACATTAAACCCCTGGCATGTTGTTCAGGGGGCTAATCTTGTTTTTCTTTCTTTATATTCCCTGCAGTTGGATTAGAAATAAAATCATTGGTTCTTCTCACTCTTTTTCCGTGAACCTTTCCTAGAAGCATCAAGCTCCCTGAGATCCTCTATGTCAGCTTGCTACAATGTTGAGCAAGCCAACATATGTGAAATAAATAAATATATATATAAATAATAAAAT
>KN361548.1:1203-18842 GCA_000785685.1 Uromyces viciae-fabae
GGTAGTTCGGAATAATTGGAGCATACTTGGAGGGGGAAGCTGTTCAATTATTTGTAGTTCATATCTTGGAAGATGGTGAGTTGAAGGTTTCCTGCTAACTAGATATCGCTTTTGGAGCAACTACTGCATAAACTCTATGTCAAGTTCCAGGTCCGATTTGGTATCAGATGAAGCCATGATTGCCAAGGCTGCAGCATTTAAAGAATGAAGGAGTTGTGTCTGAATTGATGGTTGAGGCATTTGGTTAAGCAGTTATAATGGGAAGTTGTTCTGTGAGTGAACTCAGTGGATGATGTGATGTGGTCGAGTAAATTTGGTAGTTGAGGAGAGATGGATGTGGTGTGATGGGTGAGGATTATTTCAAAAAAAACCCACTTATTTTGAATTGTCTGGTTTGGCTCAAAAAACGATGTTTTTATGAAAAACTGCATTTCAAAAAATACCTCAGTTGGGTCAAGATTTTTTGAAAAACTCGAAATTAAAAAGTCGGGTTTGATCCAAAAAAAACATTGTGTTTGTAATGTCTGGTTTGGTGATATTTGACATCCCCTATTTTTATTTTTTGTCTTGTTATCTTTATATATCAAAAATAATAATTCAGTGAATTATTGTGTTTTTAAAAGTTTTTTAAATTTTAAAACTATTGAAACTGAAATAACATTCTTCAGTTTTGCAATTTCAACAAACATTAATTGACACATTGCTTCCTGAATTTTGCAGTGTGGATCAATTTTTATTTTGGACTGTTCAAATTTGGATCCCTGCATTCTTCTGTTAGAATCTTATCTCACAAAAATGTTAGTGACATTATGCTGGACCTTGTGAACTGAGGGGAAAAAAATGTTAAGCAGGGCAGATCAACTTTCAGATCACACAATCTGAGTTTTGATCATTGTTTGGCCATGTTGGTGTCAAAATCAATCACTCATCTAAACCTGTTAAACCTTGAAATTACTGTTGCCTACCTGTAAACTCTACTTACTAATGTGAGTTATTGAATATATTATATAATTACTAGTGTGAGTTATTGATTATATTATAATATATTACATTATATATAGTAATATTATATATAGTAATATTATATATAGTAATATTATATATAGTAATATTATATATAGTCATATTATATATAGTAATATTATATATAGTAATATTATATATAGTAATATTATATATAGTAATATTATATATAGTAATATTATATATAGTAATATTATATATAGTAATATTATATATAGTAATATTATATATAGTAATATTATATATAGTACTATTATATATAGTAATATTATATATAGTAATATTATGTATAGTAATAAAATAATAGTGGTGGGCCCATGATGGCAATAGTTTTTGAAAAGACACTGTCATCATACTTCTCTGGGGCAGTTTGGAAATAATTCTGTCAAACTTTTTTGATATATAAAAGAAAAAATTGGTTGGGTTTTGCTATTTTGAAATATTTTTGGAGAAAAAAAGTTTGATAAAGTTGCTGATTGGTTTGTTCAATTTCTTTTGGTTTGGTTATCAGTATGAATTTTATTATTAAATTGAAGAGCCCATTCTTTAAGGGATCATTAAAGCTCAAACAGCCAAAGTGTGGCAAGTGGTCTTTACCTAAACAATGAAGGAGAAACATATAACTGATGGTGTTCATTTGTAATTTTTATTTGATTTCTTTGATTTTGACTTGATTTGCTAATCTTAATACTGTATATAACCTTTGGAATTGGTTTGGGGTTTGTAAAATGGGTGTTGCACTATAGCTTGAAGCTCTAATATGAATGGCTGAATTCAGTTCCCAGAAAATTTATATGGTTCATAGATCCAAAGTCAAGACATGTCAAAGACAAAGAAGTCAAAGAAGACTTGCTGTGGACTCTCAGTCATCCTCTTCCTCTAGTCCTAATATTACAATTGTTGCCAAATTTAAACCTCTGGATCTTTATCCTGAAATAACCACAGAAGTCATTGAAAAACTCAGATTATGCAAGAAAGCATGAGATCAATTTAGACAGAAATAAACTAAGAAGAAGCCTGCTGCAGTCCCCATTATACCCAGAAACCTTCCTAAGCAAGAAGTTCTACTTTCTCATAAAATGGTTGAAGGAAAATGTTCTATGATCATTTTCACACTATAATGTTTAATGATTTCAATAGGGAAAAGCTTATATATGATGTAAACTTCATCAATTTGGGATCCATGAGTGGTAATCAGCTTGAAGATATTGAATTTTTATGTCGATTTCTTCATGCCTCCAAATCTTTGGTATCTCCGTGGGCTCTCAGGGCAGATCTTGTGCCGGAAAAATGTGGGCTATTGGATGGAGGAAAGAAATTGCTGCTAAAACTATGACTTGTGAAAAATATTTTGAACACAAATGTGACACTGATCCTAATTATTTCTTTGGCAATGTTGAATAAATATTCAATACATATAAAATATAATTTTTTTTTAATTATTAATACTTGATCTTATATAATAATTGTTATTTAAAAATCAATTTGCTAAAAATGAAACTTATATCTTTTGTCAAAACTCTTTTTTTTATTTTTGTAAATTAATTCCCTCTAAATAAATATTTGTGACACTTCTTTTCTTCTTGAGTGGCTTTACTTCAGGGCTAGTAATCTTTTGAGTTTTGTTTTGTGGTTTTTATTGACTTTTGAATTATTATTATTTTTGTTTCTTCAATTCAATTTATTTTATAAAATTAACCTCAATGAATGAACCAGATATAGAATCAAGCTCTTTTGATTTAGTTTTTGATTAGTAAGAAATCAAATAAGACTCCTCCCCGCATGTGCCATTTCCACGTCCATTCCTTGAAGCTTCAAAATAATGTTGATAAAAATTAATCAATCCAATTTATAATTCAAACCCATGAGATAGGTTGATTTTCCAAAACAGATAATTGTGAATAGAAATAAGTAAATTATATACAATTTTGGGAATAAAGGAAATCACAACTTTTTAGATACAAAGGAGAACAATGAAATATTTACAAAGGTGATAACAAAAGAATTTTTAGAATGTTGAGGAAATTTGTTGAGTTATATTTATATTGCTAAACAATGTTGAGTGTAAATTTTTATGGCTTTGGGTTAGGAGAGTGCGTATAACAATCCATGAAAGGAAAATTTGGATTATTGAGAGTTGATGGAACAGATTGAAAGATTTCAATCATGTGTCACAGGTTGTGACATAAATGATTTAATTGTTTTAACACCTTCTTCATTATCTCTTTCTGAATTTAATAACTCATTCTTTATTCTTCTGAAATCAATCTTATCAAAACTCACACCACCAGAAAAAATGGAGAAACCAAGGTGAGTTGCTTTCACAGGGACAAAGGGGTCCCTTTGTTCTTGCTAGAGAAACTAACCTTAGTTGCTCCATTTTTTCTGGTGGTGTCAACATTCATTTTGTAAACTCAACCTCTTTTCATTTTAATGATTCTTCATTCTTTTCTTCTTTTGTATTTGAACTTTTTGTTTTTTCAATCTTCCACTTGATATCTGAGCACACTGTATTTCTTCATATATAAAGTGTACACTGCAAGAAAAATTCAATCAACCGGTTGCACTTGAAATGTGAGTTGCCTTTGTGCACTAGAGAAACTAACCTTAGTTGCTCCATTTTTTCTGGTGGTGTCAACATTCATTTTGTAAACTCAACCTCTTTTCATTTTAATGATTCTTCATTCTTTTCTTCTTTTGTATTTGAACTTTTTGTTTTTTCAATCTTCCACTTGATATCTGAGCACACTGTATTTCTTCATATATAAAGTGTACACTGCAAGAAAAATTCAATCAACCGGTTGCACTTGAAATGTGAGTTGCCTTTGTGCACAAAGGCAACTCACATGTCAAGTGCAGCCATCTAATTGACTTTTTTTTTTAGTGGTACCTACTTTCCTTATCTTCTTTTCCTCAGTTAATTAATATCAATGGTGTTACGCTTCTCTATTCTCACCTATTTTAAATGAGAGCTTCTTAAGCTTCAGTGCCTCTTAAGTAGTTCCCAATCTTTGAATTGAATCCTTCCAACTTTGATTGAGGAATCTATCTCCATTAGAAGTTAATTCACTTTTTGTTCCAAGAAGTTAATCATAATTACTCAAACATTTCATAAATCCCTGTCCATATTTTCTCTAAGAGCATATTACCATCAAATCCCTTAGTAGGTCTGGGTGGCTGTATGACAGTTTTCTCCAAATTTGATTGTTGTTTTTGCTTTATTGTTTTTTGTTTTCTTTTAGATATCACAATCTGTGACATGTGTTTATCTCTACTTTATAAACCTGCTGTAGCAATTGTGTGAGTCATTTCTCATGTGTTCACAATCATACACCCAATTAATTACAACATTTCTTATACATCTGCATTATCTCATGAGACTGTATTGACCCATCTACATTTGATTAATGTAGGTGTGAAGTCCTTGTGTGTGATCACCAAAAGAAAATGATCACTTGATAACAAGTGACATCAAGCTAATTTCAGAAATCTATCTTCCATCTATCCATTTCATCACTGGGCCAGCCCACTTCAACACACAAAGGCACAATTTTAGTTGGGCTGAAGTAGACCCAGAGCTGGGTTCAAATTTACATGATGACACTTGCCATCAAGTGATCATTTATTTTTTGTGGTGGATGTTATGTGTAAATATGAGACCAAGAACTATGTTTTATGGTGTGCTTGTGATTTTATCCTTAAGTTTCTCTACAGTAATCCATACTTGATAGCTCTTGCATATTAAATTCATCATAGCTTGTAAACTAATTGAGCCAAAGGTACGCCTCATACCTTTGGTGCCTGACTAGGGGTAATATACCGCAGAACCCAATTCTGCCATATTATTGGTGAATTTGCTAGTCCTTGTTTACACTTAGATAGTGAGCCAAGTCGAGCCTCAAAATGAGGTTGGAGCCCTACAATGCTGGGGTGGTTGTATGAGAATCATGTAATTTGCTTTCAATTCATGGGAAATATCATATTCATTGATTCAAGATGATGAAGTTGGCTTATCCTGACAAAATTTCACCCCCTCCTCATGAGGTTGGGGTGTAAAAGAGGAAAAACAGTCAATGGGAGCAAAAGATGAGCTCATTTCAATTGCATGAGAGTCATTTTATGAAGACATGTAGTATATATATCAAATGCATACTATATTGTAGCGTAGTTAATACAATTAAGATTACAGATTTAATCTACCACACGTACATGCATGTGAAATCACTCATATGGAGCAAGGTTCAGGGTGAACAATAAAAAAGAGAGGATGAAACAAAGACTGGAACTTCAAAACATACAAGCAAGTACATTTAAACATGTAGAATGAAACATAATTGATGACTTTGTTAGCTTAAGATAAAGTGAATTTGATAGTTATAAATTCAAATGGTTTAAATTTGATTGGAATAACTAATTTAGATGGTTCATTTTGTACTTGGGATGAGTTAACCTTTTGCTGAATTACATTTTTGTTACCTTGATGTCTTGAACTAGGGATGGTTTCTTGAATCACTTGAGATGGTTCAAGCTTTTCAACTTCTCGTTCGAGTACATCCACTTTCGTCACCTCATCAGCTTTCAACAACCTAGGATTCAATTGTCAAAATGAAAAATTAGATTTCAACCTTTTTTTCTGACACCAACACTAATCCCCAACTCACGCTACTAAATTTACAGTGGCGCAACCTCCGAAAGCTTCATACATGCGCACCACAACAGATTTTCTAGGTTTTCTAGAACTAAAGCCGAACGTATCGTCTTCACCTCTCTTGAGTGTATCTAAAATTACGTTTCGAGAACCTGACCCTTCTAATTTGAATAGTTGTGTGACAGGTTCCAGCAAATCTCTTGACGATAAGTAAGGTGGCATGTATCTAAGATGGATTGGATTGTTGAATGCTATAGCCACTTGAGGTACATCACTTTCCACAAAATGACCACGGTGTGGTAAGATGGCGAATGACATTGAGTGTTCTCCTTCGTCTTGCTTAGGATCTGGATTTGTAGCTGCTCTCAACAAGGAAAGTCTCAGGAAGGATCCTTCACATGCATAACCATCTAGCGAACAGATAGTCAGTACTCTATCCTCTGTATCGACGACTGAAAGGAGATACATAAAAGGCTTTACATTTGCAGTCATTCAAAAGTGCCACTCCATAGCCGAACTCTGAAAGATCTGCGAATTTATGACCACAAACTTCAAATTTGGCAGCATCCCACGTGGTGTTTTTGTGTGTCGGTCTCTGCAAAACACCGTACTGAACTTCATAGGTTGCCTGATCTGAGTTAATATCCAAGGGTACTTCGAATTTCAAAAACTTGTGCTTCTCATGCCAATCAACGATCGTATCAAATCTGATTAGAGAAAGGGCATCTTTTTTAAGAGATCCGGGAACAGCATCCAGGGAAATAGTCGTCTATGATTCCCCAACACGTTCAAAAAAAATCAACCACAAATCTTGAAATCTGTGCGTGGTTCCAACTGGTATACTCACCGATATTTTTGATTGATTATAGACGCATTCTACGAGTACACTTGCTCTTAGGCCTTCAGGTTCAAGAACCTTGACACTGAATGCATCGATGAGTGTCTTTGTATCCAAATGGAAAATATCAACATTCCAAGCGTCAAAAGAAAGAGGCTGGTCTAAATTGCGTAGGGTTCCGGATCAGCACTTGCTTTAGGTCAGTCTCAACAAATTCATCAAGTTGATGGCCCACCTTGGTAGATCACAAAACCACAAGTTTGTCCAGGTAAAATGAGTTCTCGTCTAAATTGGTTGTGTATTTGATAGATTCAGTAAAGCTTTTTTTGGGATTAGAATAAACTTAGCCAAGGAAATAATTACCCTAGTCCTGAATCAATAATGCTGACTATCCTTCCACGATCCGATATTTGCACAGTTAAGTATTCATTCGCCAATATATAATGAAGCTCGCCCGTGGTAGCATCACGCACAGCTGAAGCTAAATTAACGTAAAAGTAACCGAGTTCCAGTACCATTTCTGCCTGTGAACGATAAACCTACTCACCTTTAGCAGGTTGAATATTTTCGCGGAAGTTGGATAAGCTTTCGAGCTCGGTCAAACTGTTACCACGTTTGTCTTTGGCAATGATAAATCCGTAGTCATCATCCACTTTACTTGCGGTGAAGGCAGATCTACCATCGTATTTTTCAAGAGGGATTCGAATGATCTCCTGACGCGGAAAGGAAAGTGTATTCAAGCCGGTCAGACTACCCCCTCTGATGGCTTCTTGAGCCATCGGTTGACTGCCATTGAGTGCGGCCTGGCGTGCAGCTTCTAAAAGCGCCGAACCTTCTCGAGCAACCTCTGCGTATAGCTGTGCGAGGTCGAAAGTACAAACAATCACAAATTTAGCTCCACCACGGTTAACCGAGCGCATTGAGCTAGCTTTACCTTTTCCACATCTTCATAGACCTTCGCAATCGCACTTCCAGGAAGAACATCATGAAACTGACAGAGTAGTACTGCACGATTTCAGAGGATATGAATGACAAACTCAAAATCATCGCTTCCGTTTACTAACCGCTCACCTATTTCCCACAAATGATCTAATTCATCTTTAGGATAATCGTATCCCCCCTGCTTACTTGAGAGCGAAGCTAATGTAGCGAAGTATTCGATCTCTCGCAATAAAATTTCCGACTTGCGGTTATGCTTTTTGATTGATCCATGTGAAGTATATGTTCCTCGATGATACTCAAGGTATAACTACTCAAATAGAAGTATATCATGGAGCTTTGTCAATTGATCTAAAAAAGATGTTAGACTGGCACATCACTAACCTCGCCTTTCCATGTGGGTAGATCCCTACCGTTGTGCGTTTTCTTCAATATCATTTTGTAAAAATCCGATACAGACTAGTTATATAAGTCAATAACATCAATAACAGCGCCTTCATTTGATATATTATATAGCTCCAAAACGCTTACTGGACCATGAGCAACTTTTGGAAATCCTGAACTTGATGGTTGGTTGGCAGTGGCACGTATCCGACGCAGCTTTTCAATCATGGAAGCAAGTGGCTTTTTTGAAAATTTCCAAAGGGGTAAGCCTTAATAGTTTCAAAATTAACCTTACACGATCAAACTTACACCACCTCCGCCATCGCCATTTCCATAAACGAGCCTTGAGTCCAATTTGTTTTTTGAAATATAACGAGAATCAAAATCTGCCAGTCATAAAAAAAAAAAAAATATATTATGAAACTTACAAACTTTTGTCGGACCATTCTAGGTCTTTATGGTTAGTAATCGCCTAAAAAGAGAAAAGACCAAAAAAAAAAAAAAAAAACCTAAATCAGTATCACGTATCACAGCGGTCGTTGATAGCGGAGATGTGTTACAAACTTTCGAGACATCTTGCACACGAGCTTGTGCATTATAGGTATCAACAGGTGTCATATGAACAAGCATTTGAGTCCCATCAATTCCAATCCAATTGAAGGTCGAGTGAGGAAATTTGTTGAACTCGGACCAAGAAAGCTGATTGCAAATGATTGTGAGATTTCAGAAAAAGCCTACTGGATATAGATGAAAAAGAGAAAGCTCCACCTTTTGAGTAAAGAAGTACTGAATTCCAGATTTGCGGCATATCTGAGGAATTTGTGACGCGTAACCAAAAGAATCCGGTAACCAAAATATGTCGGTATATCTCCCAAACCTAGATTTAAAATACCTTTGACCATAGAGAAATTGTCTATAGGTGAGGAAGAGAAAAGTGAGGGTGTTAAAACTTTCTATTAATTAATACTAAAATAGCAAGGCACAAAGGGGAAATCAACAAACCGGCAGAGAGCCTCTCCAGACGGCATATTAGTGTCATTTTCGACCCATGCGCCACCTGTTATCAAAAACTTGCCATTCTCGATTTCTCGCCTAACTTTCGAGAATAGTTGAGGATAGAGGTCCTCGAGCCACTTGTATTGCTGTGCAGAAGAGGCTATGAATCGATATTCTGGATAACGCTGTATGAGGTCAACCTGGCTAGACCAAGAACGTGCAATCTTTTGCTGAGTCACTGAAAAGGGCCAGAGCCACGCAGTCTGCCAAGAAGAAGCCTCAAAGTCAGGATTGGTCAATAATGTTTTGCATGAAAGTTTTTCAGCGACTTACATCAATGTGGCAATGTCCGATAGCAAACACTGGGACGCCTTCGTCCTCGCTATCTACATTCCAATCTGATTTGGGATTGTACACATTTCCTTGTGTCCCATGGGCACCCAAAATCTTTTCGGCAATTTTTCTACAAGTAGTGATGGTTGTTAAATCATCTGGTTTGAAAGTATTGACGATTTCCATAACTACGGTTTGGGCCTTGAGACAATTGGCATCGGTGACGGGTAGAGTCGTAGTGAATTCTTTGGATAGCCAGAAATTGCACAAAACACAATCAACGATGATTTGATCGAAGGTTGACCATGATTATAGCCGAGGCACTCACCAGTAATCACTTGGAAATCCCACATAAGATGCCAAGCTTCCATGCGCGGGACTGTTATATCAGCTGTAGCCAACTTAAAGTATACATCATCATGAACCTCAAGTTGACCTTCGTCAGGTACGCCAAACATACCTATGGAAACAAAGTTTAATTAAGCCAAACTAAGGTTCAATTCATGCCTCAGAAGGATTGTATGAAAAGACATTCACCGTTAGCAGATACTTCAATGTAAAATTTGAATGGAAATCCGATATCATGCTTTGGCAGTATAAAATCGATTCTTTTGGCATCATCTTTACCACCAGTAATGCCTTGAAGTGGTAAACCTTCGGTAGTATAAATCATAGCCTCACATCTGCATTAGGAATTCTCTCAGCAAATAGAAGACTCGGACATTTTACTTCTTGTTCAACGAAGGAAAACACTTCAGGGACTTACCCTGGATCGAACTCAAATTGAACTCTTTCTTTATCTTGATATTTTTTTGGTACATTTAAAGTGACTCTGACCCAGTGGTTTGACTGCACGAAATTTTTTAATTTAAGTTGGATGAGTTAAGAGTTTTATGCGAAATAGTCGTTCAAAATTTAGAAAGAATTATCGCACCCAGCTGGGACCAAATTTGAATCCTGTCGGTTGATTCAAGTTGAATGAGTGACTATAAATTAATATGATTTGTTTTTAGGGGTCAAGTAACACAGAGACTAACCTTTGGATATTTTTTTATAATTCTGATGGACGGCATCGTGAAAAGTAGGCTTGGATAGCTGGGGTGCTGACCAGACCTCTAATTGTACAGCTGATTCTGAGTCGTCTCGTGCTAGTATAGTTGTTAAAATTAATTAACGTGTAATGCATTCGGACTCCAAGGACTCCAAGGAGAAAAGATAACGAAGAGATAGACCTTAAGGGGATCTCTCTGTGGCTTGAATAATCAATGACTTACCTTCATAGAGTACAGATGATAAATTTTGATTTGAGTAATCACCGCCAATGAAGTTGTTGAGATGGCTTAAGGTGACATCTCTTTAATGAGAAAGGAAACAAAAATGCGCTTCAGTGCGAGTCCAAATCTCAAGAATACCAAAATTAACAGACCTAAAGCGGTTTGCACGAGGTAGAGAGCTCGTGAGAGGATAACCATGTGATGACATATCGAATTCTAACTGTTGACTTTGATCGAATGGATGCTATTCTGGATTGACGAGTTGAACAAAACTTGATATGATTATTTTCTTCAGCGATAAAAAACACCAATCGTCTACTAAGATGTATAAGCTCGGTCAAGTAGATGGTGATACGTTGCTGTTGAGCTCCTATAGATCTGCTCTAAAAGTACGCCATCAGTCGGAAGGCGTTTGGAAAAATTCACCAATTGATGACATCATGGGAAATTTTACTCAGAAGTCACAAGAACTGGTTTATAAAAAATATTCAAGATTGCAAAACCCAGGAGTAAAAAAAACTGAAAAAACTTGGTACACATCAATCGGAAGGGGTGGACCAGAGTGAAAGTGATATTCTAGCGAATTCGCTATGAAAACGAGAGTGGATGGGGTCAATATTTTCTTGATGGGTGGTATGCACAAATGAATCTTCGATTTCAATCCGCCTTCCCCAAACCCAAGCACCAATCAGGTATGAGCATGACAAAAAAATATGTAGTCTTACTGGCCCTTGCCTTTCTTCACAGGGTTCCAACCCCAGCTTAGCTGGCCCCTCAGTTGAATTCTTTAATAAAAATCTTCTATTTATTACCAAACCACTGCCGACTGGTAAAAGTGGCTATAACACTAGGCGCTTTTTTTTTCAATTGCTTTTGTTTTGACAGTTTCCACACTGTAATCTAGATGAGAGAGAGAGCGAGTACAACTCAAGTTAGAAGGGAAGTAATGAAAAATACAACCATTTAAATCAAAGTGTATAATTTGAAGAAAATAGAATTGGCAAAACGAGGACCAAACTTCATTTCATGAAATAAGTTAGTGAGAACATAACAAAGAATAGAATTATGAAAAATAAGTCGAGAAAAGTTTAACCAACAGTAGTACTGGTAAAAAGACTAACAAGGGAGGTTAGAATTATTTAATGTTTAGATTTAAGATGAGGAATGACAAGCTAGAGTCGAGTTGAAGTGACTTTAGTAAGGTTTTTTGAGTTGGAAGAAATAAAACAATAGGGTCTCACAGCAGAAGATAGTGGACTGAATCTTGTTATCAGCACGATCTAGAATAAGCTATTATAAAGACAACTAATGTAGAAAAGTTGGGAAAGAAGGAAACGAGAAAGAAATCGGTTTTAGGGTAGAATAAACTGCTTAGCGATCTGGAAAAGATTTAGACTGGATCAGAGAGGGAATATACCCGAGCGTTGAAAAGGTTGATTTTGAGGAGTACAATCGGTCGACGCGAAGTTGTACTTTTGAGTGATTGAGTATTCTTGAGATAAATAACAAGAAAAGAAAAGAATAGAAGTCGACAAGAGAAAAAGAACAAATGAGGAACTGAGAAGAATAAAACCGGAGTGAGACTCTGTGAATAGAGTGTTTGCACCCGTAAGGATCTATTATTCCAACATAATTAAGAAAACTTGTCAAATCTGATAGAAAAAACTTGATAAATCAAAAGAGAAGAAGACCAGAAAGAAAAGAAGAAAAAATAACAAAAAATTTAACTCCAACAAACGTCTGAGAGATCATAGAAGAAAATTAAAATAAAACCCACTCCCCATGAGTAGTAGTGAGCACTAGGAAGACTGCAAGTATCTGCCCCCCTTCCTGCATACAATTTCCCCCCAGAATTGTAAAATAATTTGAATGAGATGAATAAAGGGAACAGTAAGGTGTCCAAGCTTACTGCAACCTGTCTTGATAAGGGTTTTAATAGCTAAGAATCAACTGAAACTACAAATTTGTATGTATGTAAACATGTATAGCTGGTTAAGATGATGATGGGGATTGAAAGGACAGTTCAGGTGCCTCTTTTTATATTATTCCCAATCCCTAGATGTTGGAATTTCATTTTTTTGCCTCATGAATCAAAAATAAATCATTTAAAAAATATTATAATGATCTTTTTGGCTTAATTAAATTTACCAAAATTAGTCTTGAAATATTCTAAAAATCAAATCAATTATAAGCAAGTCTGAATGTTAGTTAGTATGTTAGTCTGAAAATATTATCTGTTCAGATCAGCAAGTATCCAATGAGCCAGTTTGAATTAACTCTCTGTTTAGTAATTTTCTGTTCTTCTTACTAATCTTGCTCTTGTTCATTGCTGTTTTTGTTTCTTTATTAAGAATCTTATCTATAGAATTAACACCCCTGGTGTCAGCTGGCTACTATGTTAGAGCCAACTAACAAATAGCAGAAATAAACCTTAGAATACTTTTTATAACAAAAAGATTAATAAATAATAATAAAATGAGCAATCCTATATTAAGGAGTAGGAATAGTATAAATATTATTGCATAAATGGAATCCCCATGCAAAATAACCTAGGGTCACTCACTTGAGGTACCCCCAAATTCCTACTCCTTAACCCTTTTTACCATAACTGGGCAGAAACTAACATAACACTGGCCAAAACCGTGTTTCTCTGTAAATAATTATTTACATCAATTCTGCATGTGTACATGTGTGAGGTATACTATGAACTAAGTCAGAAGTACATGCAAAATAGCGGATTTGTGCTTAGTTTAGAAGTTAGGACCATGCAGTTAAGGAGAAACAAGAATACTGCTAAATACAGGACATTTACATATGTCTTGTTACATTGCACAAAAATTATGTAATCAAATGTTTCAAAAGGTGAAAGTAACTACAATAGAAGCCCCCTGTATGTTACATACACTAGGGGCTTGACCAAACATGATTTAAGAAGGAAAGCACATGGTGCAAAAAGCCACTCACACATTGAAAGTAACTAAAATAGAATCCCCCTGTATGTTACATACACTAGGGGCTTGACCAAACATGATTTAAGAAGGAAAGCACATGGTGCAAAAAGCCACAATACTGCTATAGCACGGGTTTGTGGAGTATCTGTATCATTCAAAATGAATCCAGAGTGCCCCAAATAATTATCAGCACATGTTCACACGGTGAACTAATCATGATTACAATTAAAAATCCTAAGTCGTGACCAAACACCTTGTTCAAAGGAAAACAGCTGTACTGCACTAGTAGCAATACAGGTTACCTTCTAGAATTTATCCTGGCCAAACTAACAATGCCCCAAGGATAGCAAACTAATCCCAAGGACCTTAGAGGTTACTCAACACGGGAAAAATACGCTTTACTGGTCAGGACCCTCCAGTACTGAATACAAAAACTACAGGAACCTAATCATGATTACAGTTACAAATCCTAAGGCATGACTAAACACCTTGTTCAAAGGAAAACAGCTGTACTGCACTAGTAGCAATGCAGGTTACCTTCTAGAATTTATCCTGGCCAAAATAACAACACCCCAAGGATACCAAACTAATCCCAAGGACCTGAGAGGTTACTCAACACGGGAAAAATACGCTTTACTGGTCAGGACCCTCCAGTACTGAATACAAAAACTACAGGAACATGGCAAAAAGCGCTCAAAACATGATAACCCCAATTCCTACTAAACTTGTGGTTATACTGTAAGCCCCAGGGATTGGAAATATTATATAAGGAGGCCTCTTATCCTCCTTTCCAATCCCCATCTTCATCTTTACTCATCTCTACACGGTTACTACATACTTAGTCACTTTTTAGCAGCAAAGACATCATACCTCCTCTCACCTGCGCCCTAGGATCCCCTTCAGAACTCCTACAGCGTCCACCCCTCTCAACTACGCCTCCAGGATCCCCTTCAGAACTCCTCAGAGTTGTCCCCCCTTCCACGTAAGTCTCTGGGCCAGTAGGTTTGCCCCAGATACCCCTATTCTTTGCACCACTTTGTGGTAAATCTGGGTTTAACCACCCGTGATATTTTATCAGGCCCCAGATCCAAGTTTGATCTCAACTTTAAAGGGTTAAACTGCCCCAGGAATTTATTCCTGGCCCCTAAATTAAACAGAGGGTTAAACAACTCCAGCATAGCTGGCCCCTCTGTTAATTTTCATATAAAATTACACCAAACCAACGGTGAGAAATAGTCCCCACACTATTTCTACTTACTTTGCAGCTTGTGTAGCTAAAGGGTATTCAGTCCCTGGAATCAAAGATACTGACACCTACGGTCCATGTTAGATTTAAAATTTTTAAAATTTTTTATTAGAATAGTCTAGATCTTGTGTTTTAGTAAACCACCACCGGTCTGAGGAGAGAGGGGGAAAGGAGGGCTAAGCTTGAAAGTATCAGCTAGGCCCTTCTGCACACCAGGTTCCCTCTTGTCAGGTGCACCAAGAAAGCAGAGGGAAGTGTTGAATGATGTGCCATATGAGTACAAACCATAGGCACATCTTTGGGGTTGCTCCAGGGTAACAAGTGGAATCTGTGTGCATAGTGAGGTTATCCGAGTGAACCATTTTAGGTAAGATTTGTGGGAAGTAGATGAGACTCCCACCTATTTTCCTTCCCTCCTCCCTACAAAAATTATCCTCACCTCACTCATTTTTTTGACACCCCAAGTTGTTCACCAACTTGTTTGGGGTATATTTTTAGGTTTTTTCTCTTTATCATATTTACGTAGTGATTTTTTCTGACCACCTTCCCACCCAGGGGGTTTAGCTTTCTTAAAATTTCTCCACCGGTCGCTATGGCATAGGAAGCCAAAGTCTTAGACTTAGACTCCCTAGCGTCTGTAGCGGGGGGAATTTTCTCCCACACACGCCTTCTCTTGGGGCCCCATGAGGTAGTTGGCACTTGATGGATAAAGCTTGAAAGAAGTAGAAACTCATCTTGCAAAGAAATCTTTTTCCAATAAAAGTTTAGATAAACTCACCTTGTATTCTATAAATTGATTGCAGTCAATACAAGAAATTATTCGTTGAAGATTTGATTTAGAACTAGCAATATTAACTCAGGATTAAACCAGGTCAGGTCAGGGACATAAAAGCTTGCTCCAGCCCAACCCAATAAAGATGGTATTTTGGGTCAATCACTTCCTGGTGTTCCCAATCCTCCCCCCCTTAGAAAATGTTTTGGGTCTTGGTCAGGTCATCACCAGGTGTTTTTTTTTATTTGCATAGTGTTTACTAATAACATACTTTTTTATATATATATACTTATACTGTTTACTAACAAAATAATTATTCATAATAGAGTTTCTTGTATAATGGAGTTTTAATTGATTTTCAAGGAATAAAAAAGAAAAAAAGGCTCATTACAAACAAAAAAAAACTATACTATACCTGGAAAATATCTTCTTCATGAATTTCTGAGGGGAATAAGCCCTCCTCAGAGAAAATCCAGTCTTTTCCACATTTCAAAGCTTCCAGGGTGGTGGGGTTCAAGCGGCTTTAATGACCACTCAGGACCCTGCCACCCACCAAGAATGCTGACTTGGAAGCTATGAATGTCATGGGGGTTGTGAGGATTGTTTTAGCAAGTTTAGAAAGCATTGCGAAGCACAATTGGTTGATTTTCCACCATTTGAGCAGGTCAAATGATCCAGAGGCCAGATATTTTTGGAACTGTATCCAAAGGAATCTTGTTTTGGTTTTGGGACTACAGTCTTAGAGTTGGGGTGAGTACTAGTAGTAGTAAAACCTTCATAACCATCTTGATCTGGGTCCCTTGAATGATATTTTAATTTGTTGTACCACTTATAAAGTTTGTGTTTGATAGATTGGATTTCATTTTTTGATTAAAAAGTCGAAATTGAGTTGGATATTTAACAAGTTGAGCAGCATTTTCTATTTCACTCTGAGTAGGATTTCTATTATAAATAAGTTTTTCATATGGCTCATTGTTCTCTTTAGCTTTTATTCTTTCTTGTATTTGTTTCAGTTTATCAGTAGTAATTTCTGGGAAAAGATTGAGAGGTACAACATCGACAGCGTGAATCGCAGAGCCAGTAGAACAAGGATTAGTAGTAATTAAATTATTCATTGCAGCAATTCTTTTTTGTTTTCTTTTTTTGTTCCAGTTACGATTCTTTTGTTTACGTATTAAAATCTCTGCAGCTTGAAGTATTCGGCATGGTCTCCCTTTTCAAATTATAAATAAAACAAAAAAAAAGAAACAAAACAAAATAAAATAAAAAAATATTAGTAATTCAAATCATTTTAAAAAGAATAAAAAAAAACCCCCCCCAATACCGATTGCGTGCAGGTGATATGCGTTGTGTGGTATTTTGTTTTAAAAAGAATAAAAAAAAAAATCCCCCCAATACCGATTGTGTGCAGGTAATATGCGTTGCATGGTATTTTGTTTTAAAAAGAATGAATAAATAAAAAAAAAAAATTAAAAAGAAAAACTAACAATCAAAGCAAATAATCCCCTAATTTAATTACTGTTTTGAATACAAAAAAAGAAAAAGGTAAAAAAAAACATCAGTTAAATTCCTTGGCAAACAAACAAAACAAAAAAAAAAGCATCAAAACATAAAAAAAAAGCATCAAAAAAACAATATGCCATAAATAAGGTGTTATATGCGTTGTGTGGTATTTTGTTTTAAAAAGAATAAAAAAAAAAATCCCCCCAATACCGATTGTGTGCAGGTAATATGCGTTGTTTGGTATTTTGTTCTAAAAAGAATAATTAAAAAAAATAAATAAAAGGAAAAACTAACAATCAAAGCAGATAATCCCAAAATTTAATTCCTGTTTTGAATACAAAAGAAGAAAAAGGTAAAAAAAAAAAATTAGTTATATTGCTTTGAAAAAAAAACATAAAAAAAAGCATCAAAAAAAAAAAACTTGAAATAAAAGTATTTGCAAAAAAAAAAACACAAAAAAAAAAAAAAATTTTTTTTTCCAAAAAACAGAATTTCCCACAGAATTGCCGTGTTTTGAACTAAAAATTGCCATTACACGGCAACTGCCGTGGTTTTTGGCCATTACACAGCAATTGCTGTGTATATCTCTTTTTTTTACACGGCAATTGCGGTGTGGCGGCTAAAAAAAAGGCAAAAAAAAAGATAAAGAAAAATTAAAGAAAAGATAAATAAAACATAGAGCAAAGAATAAACATAAAGATAAGAAGGAAAATAAAAATAAAAAGAAGAAAC
>KN361549.1:3103-18834 GCA_000785685.1 Uromyces viciae-fabae
TCATAGTTTTTCCCAGTTTTGAGCCAGTTAACAAGTATGAGGTGATCCTCGTTCTTCAGTTGGCCAGATGATTTTGAATTTTTTGGATTAGATTGAGTTGCTTGTGGAGTGATGGGTTGCTTGTTGGGGGATGCTGATGTCTTTTGGGGGGGAGGTTGATCTTCAATATTGGTTTGACGGTTTCTTGTTGATTTTCTTTTGGCGGGCATTGGATACAGATTGGAAATGAGGTTGGAAAATGTGTTGAAAAGTGTGTTGATGGTTATTGTGAAGGTTTGTGCTGGGTTGCTGACGTGGAATTGAAAGTGATGACCTTTTATATTTTTTTCCAAACGATTGATTGTTTAGGTGTTAACTTTGATACGTCCAGGGTGAAATAATTAATTGTTTTCAAAAAAAATGGCGGATTTGAAATGGCGAATTTGGTTGAAATCCGCCATTCATTTCACGGATTTCAAACTGACTTTGATACCCCCTAATGTAAATATCTATGAATAACGAGTTCAACCATGATCCTTTCTTGGTATTTTTGAGGATATTTGGGACATTTGGCTCCAGGTGAGCTGGGCGGCCCACAAACGGACGCAACATTAAACAAGCATAAAAATCCCGCGAAATCTCCCGGTGTTGTTTTACAGCCACAGATCATAGGGGGGACGTTTCTACCATAAAATCCAAAGGGAATCCATCCAAGTTGATGATTATCTACTAGTTAGAACCATCATTCAGAGCTCCAAGATTAAATTATAGATATCTTATACTTAGTTTAATCAGATCTTTTCCAGCCAGGTGTTGAAATTAGGTTATGTCTGCTAACCAATCTAATTGGGCACTTGAAAAAACCTACTGGAACCTATCTGATTTAAAAGATTTATTAATTTTCATTGAAGAATAAAATAAAAAAAATCAACAAAATTGTTAACCAGATAAAATACAACAATAAACATTCGAAACCTGAAGTCAAATCTGGTAAAGCTTTTATCAAATTTGAATCTTAGAGTTGATTACTTTACGAGGACTAGCAATCTAAACATAAAAATCAACAAAAAATATCTTAAGAAAATGAATGAGAAATAATCTACAAGGTTTATTTTTGTTATTTTATCAATGAGCTTTATTGTGAGAGACAAGAAGAAGAAACTATTTTGGCTTTAAGACTAATATTGTAACAAAGAAAAATCTGTTGAATAGATTTTTAAGATTGAAAAGTGGCTTTAATATTCTCATCAACAAATTTGGAAGGAATAGTTTAAAAATAGGGGGTTTCAGAATTTGAATTTATCTGAATTGATTTGATTGAGTAGTCAGTTGAAGTATTGAGGAGATGTGAGATTTGAGTGGTGATTGATTGATTTTTAGATCAAATGAACATGAATAATAAAAGAAAAAAGATGTATATAAAAATAATTCAATGAAAAGCTGTTCCACCTTGAATCTGACTCATCTGCACACCTTCAGTACCACCATGAACTAAATGAGCTCTTAAGTGGTACCCAGACCACCTTGATAGCACCTAGTTGGTGTTTCCCAGGGTGATCAGTGTTTGGGGAAAAATATAAGACAACTCACAAAAATGAGGCTTTTTTATTTTTAATAATAGCCTCAATTTTCTCTTATTTTGCATAGCTCTAAGTTCAGCTCTAACCTAAAGCTCAAGTTTTGTGAGCCTGAGCCTACAAATAGCTGAACTGAACCTCTAACTTGAAAAAAAACATGTTAAATCTTCCTTGTAACACTCTGATGTAAAAACAATTTTAGTGATTTTAATGTGAAAAAATTTTTTTTTGAGTATTCTGTCATGAATTTGAGATTTCTCACAATAACCAATCCTTGAAAATATTCTTCTTGGCTATACGGCCAAAGATATATAAGATAATAGCAATACTGCCATCATCCCAGGCGGAAAACCTCAGTGGCGGAGATCCCGCATGCATTTAGCCAAGATGCCCTGCCAACCCATAAGCTATGTCCTGTGATTCCAAGTAGACCCTTGTTCATCAGGATTTGTTCCATAGTGGAAGAAACTAAGTTTCTTGTGAACTTTGGCTGTGTGCCCCCAGCATTATAGCTGAACACAGAATTGACTGGAGTTTTGCATCTATCAAGCTGTCTTTGGATTTCTTTAACTGGACAGAGAATTGCGGTGTTCCTCTTCTGTGAAAATTTGAGCCACAAGATCAGATTGCACGCGGTTTTCAGATTGAATGCAATGACACACTATCCATTCTTTATTTGCTTATTTCCAATACACAATGGACAAAAAGTTGGTTTTTAAACTCTGGCAAACGGCTAACCATCAAATCTTTGGTGAGGAGGGGAATTGTTTGGGGGAGGTGGAGTGTGTTGGGGACAAGGGGAACAGCGGCAAGGTGAAGGTGGAGGGGGAGGAGTTTGTTTTTGTTGGCAAGCACTGGGGGGAGCTTCCGCCAAATGATCTGAGGAAATGGTTCCAGAATCCGGAATGACAAAGGAATCATCCCAACAGCTTTGCTTGTATAGAGTAGATGGGCCAGGAGAGCGTTTTAAATTGGAGCTTCAATATTTGGTTTTTGGCTGGAATGAGCAGGCATGGTGAGTACATGAGCATTCAGTTACCACTGCTTTGGCCCTAGTGCCATTATTCATGATTAAGACTTCTCCTGCTTGTATGCCAGAAAAAGCTGGTGCCAATACTGAAGGGTATGTCAGTTCTACTAGGCAAGCCAGTCCCCAAAATCCAACCAGTATTGTTTCTAGAATCATGAGTTCTTCTTCACCTTCAAAGACTTAAACATTAACCAGGACTAGAAGGTGATCAAGCCTAATGGATGATTTTCTGGGCACAGCGGGAAGCTTCATGTCATGGAAAGAGGATGCTTTTAAACAAAATGAAACTTGCTGATGAGTATCAACTTACCCTGGGAAAATCATGCCACACGTACACATGTAGTGTGTGGATGTAGTTTGCAAGAGATTTAGCTAAAACCTTATGATTTTCTCGCTAATGTTCTGCCCTACCCACCCAGTAAAAAAAATAGACTACGTTCTTGGTGCTAATATCAAGTATACATGGATTTATGTATGCAAAATCCAATATACAATGAAATTCTTGACACCGGCATTATAAGTAATTAGTGTAGCTGATTTCCAAACCAATAATAAATGTAGCTCAAATTTGGTTATAGAGCATTTAAGTGATCCCCTTGTCGGAAAACAAGCATTCTTCTGATCTATATTTATTTATTTCTAATTTAGTTAGATATTTTACACTATTTCAGAAATCCATAAGTTATGTAAACTGAGAGATGAGATTCAAGGAAAAAAAGCACAAAAACAAAATCACAACAGCAATGTGGGGAAATTTCCAAGCAAAATTTTGGGCTAGTACAGGATGCAAATCTGCTGGGATATCAATTGTTACCTTTTGAAAATTTTCATACCTGTTTCTGTCCCCCCTTCAGAGGGTGTCTGCCATATTATTTTTTCATGTTACCCTTTTAGTGTCAATTTTTATGTCTATGTTCATGAGCTGGGTCTGTACTATCTCCCATTATTCATTTACTGCTTTATCTCTAGATTTTTGTTTTTGTATGGCCATTTTTTTGGTAGTATTATCAGTCCATACCACCAAAGTCCTGCATGTCTTGAAAAAAATTTGACAGAGCAGTATAATTGATAATCTCACTTTCACTTCTACAGCCATAAGATTCTATTGGTCTGCCTTTTTAGTTCAAATTGTGCCCAAAATTTTCCAGCACAACAGCATAGAGGTAGCATGACTATTGTCCACAGAGCAGGAAAAAAACATCAGAATACTGATTATATTAGCAGAAATTCTTTAAACAATGATAATACCAACCCTGCTTGGGAGGAAGATGAATATGATGTTTTTCCCATCTTAGGAATACATGTTTTTGATTTAGAGGAAGCCTTTTTTTCTCTGGTACAAACAAGTTATAATAAATACATTAATTTGACCACCTTAGTAAATTTATTACAAACTAATCAACCATTGAATGAGACAGTCCAGAGCTTACAGCCTTCTTACTTAACAGTTTATCTAGAAGGAAGAATCACTCTGCTAGAAGGGATCCTTTATTACAGAGGGAAACATTCCAGTGTGATAGTCCTATCTGACCCACATCAAATCAAAGATATTATGAATGAGTACCTTTCTGGAGAAAGGATCATAACCAGAGTTGGAAATACAGCTTGGTGGAAAGATTGGAAACAATATGTCCATCATTATGTTGAGACATGTGATGTTTGTCAGAAATCCAACAAAAAGACTGGCAAAAAGTTTGGATTATTAAAAAAGATAGCCAAACCTATTAACAGATGGGAAATAATCAATATGCAATTTTTTACAGGTTTACCCCCTTGAGGAGCTCACCCATACAATTCTGTTTTAGTCATAGTTGACAGATTCTCCAAAAAGACCAAATTTATTCCAAATCAAAAATATGATACAGCCATGGAATTTGCATTATTATTCTGGAATAGAGTAATGGCAGATGTAGGAATACCTAATATAATCATTAGTGGCTGAGATCCCTGTTGTTTTTCTGTGAATTTTCCTCCACTCTCATCCCTTAATCTTATTTCCTCTCTCCTTTCTCAACTTAATTAAACAAAAATTATAATACAAATATTTAAAATTTATCAAGATTAGTTAGTCCAGTTAGTAGTTAATTAGTAGTTCTCTCATTGATGTGTAGTGGTCCTTGAGAGTTAGTTATGCTTTGTTGGTGTGTAATTGTCCAAAGAGTAAAGTATTATAGTAATGTTGATGTTTAGTTGTCAAAAAGTTATATTATAGTATTCATGGATGTGTAGTTATCTATGATTTATTATATTTTTTAGTTATGATTACTCATAGATGTGTTTTTGTATTTGTTTAATTATATAAATTATTGATGTGTAGTTGTCAATAATTATGTCTCATTATTTATTATATCACTTACAAGTGTAGTTGTGTCATGATTCTCTGTCATGTTTAGCTGTGAAAGTTATTTTATTTCTTTTGTATGTCACAGAGTTGTGACATTTTCTCTCTCTTTGTATTTCTTTTCCCAGTGATTTTAATCAAATCATCAAGTTTGAGCCTCTCTTTACTAGGAAATATTTTTGATCTGAAAATTTCTAGCTCCTCTTTCAACAAATATTCTCAACTTCTCATCAGCTCTCTATCATCAAGCCTTAGAATTCAACAATCCTAAATTCACCTCAGAATTTGAACCATGGCTGAGTCAATTATTTTTTAATTGCTGCGGCCCTGACAAATACCAAGACCCAGTGGGGCGCGCTAGTTCAAACTTCAAACTTGCATTTCAATTTACGCAAGCCAATACAACCGTACACTCCAAAAAAATAGTCGGTACTCACACACCTCATTGTGCAATACAACCAGGGAGATATAAAAAAAAAAACATTGACAATAAATAATGAAATGAATTTTTTTTTTTTTGATATAAACTTTTTTTTCAGACTTTTTTATTCTAAGAAGAGCCTTCCTTTTTTTGGGAGGGAATGTCAGCTTGCTACAATGTTGAGCACACCAACATATGTAAATAAATGAATAAATAAATAAATAAGAAAAATAATAAAAAATAAATTAAAAGAATATTTTTGGAACAAAATATACAACAGTCCCTTATGGAGACATGAAGTATGAAATATCATTGTATATTTGAACTCCTTGGTAAAAAACAACTCCAGTCACCCAGCAAAATTATGGGCAAAAACTAACTCCTTCTATTTTTATTTTATTTATTAAAGAAAAAGCAGAAGGAAACCCCCATAGACCCTCCAAATGAGACAACATGTACACTCACCCATAAAACAGAGGATGTGAGACCTTTGGATCCTATGCCATCAAGCTATTTAATCAATCATCATGATCATGATTCATGATTACTGACTTGACTACATTTGAAACTGTGCTTATTCAAATGAGTGTACTGCTGTTGGTGGTACATACATTTTGTGACCCACAACTGGTGGGAATACCAGGAAATACCACACCAGGAACATGAGTGCACATGAAAAACATAAAACCGGGCTTCAAGAATCAATTCCCATCACAAGCCACTCCAGCACTTGTTCTTGCATTGTTGGTTGTGATGAATCCTCAATCCCTCATTGTGTTCCAGAAACCTGGCAAAGTGGACAAGACTTCAAACAATCCGGCTGTCTCTATTCCACAAAATCTACCTTCAAACTTTGAAAACCTCTTACACAACACCTGGAAACAACAAGCTTAGCAGTACAAAGCTCTGCTTACTAAAATTACAACCAAGATGCGGAGCTTGCAGAGTCAGCTTGACCCTACTTCCAACACTTAAACTCTCACAGATGTAGCTGCAGTAAACAAAAAACAAGCTACTTCAATTTCAACATCCACCAAAAGTGCCCCGCAAGCCAAGTCCACCCCACCTGCAGCAACCCCTGAAAAAAAAGTTCAAGATAGTAAAACTGCTCCCTCCAAAAATAAAGCACCATCTCCAAAGCGTAGCCCAAATAAAATGCGCAACAAGGATTTCCCCCAAAACTTTCAAACTGTCAAGGTTAGTATTTTTTTTTTTACTTCCAAAACGAGGTTTCCAAGCTTAAAATTTTCTCCTCCGCACCAAAACTTGTTATATTTCCATGTTAAAGCTCTTTGGGGACTTATGGAGCAAGATGTGGTCCCCTCACCAGCTCCCACCCATCTACTTCAAGAATTCTATGCTAAATTTTGCACCGTTTGCAAAATCAATGCCGTTGCTAGAGCAAAATCATCCCCAAATTTAATCTCCATGCACAAAATCAAGCTTGGTTTTGAAGCCAGACCTCCTAGCAAGAAAGAGTTTTAAACAAAAATTTCACTCTTCCCAGCTATCTTGTTTACATATCTTTTGTGTTTTCTTGTCATAAAAAATCTGGGGGTTCTAAACAAAGTATTTTCCTCTCATAACTGAACTGGTTGTTCTAAACTAAGTGTTTTCCTCTCATAAAGGATCTGGTGCTTCTAAACCAATCCACCTTATTTTAATGGTTTTCTTTAAAACTATTGACATCCCAAATATGGGAAAAAATATTTCTGCTCAATTGTTTTCTAATCAAATTTTATCTTAAAAAATTTCATGTTGCATAGTTACTTATGCCCTATATTGAATGAATTTTGTATCAAATTGGTTATTGTTAATGCAGAATAAAATGAAAAGCACCGTGGAAATTTGATGCATTTTTGCACAAAACATTTATAGAATCATTTGTTCTACACATTGCAAAGAAAGACAATAAAAAAAAAAACATAAGATAATTTCATTTTCAAAGCATGTAGACAAGACAAGGATGACAGTGGAAAAAGAAAAGGAGAGAGTGTAGACTTTAATTGCATTGGAAAACTTGTAATTGTAAGTAAGATGATGAAAAGAAACAAAACAAAAAAGAATGAGAGGACAATAAGAGTCAAAAACAAGTGGAAAAAATGTATCGATCAAGCTTGCAGTCCAATTAGATTGGGGTGCAAACAACTGGGGTCAAAATGATGTCTTTTGAAGGTATGCGAAATACTTTTGGAGATAACATAAAATAGGCGGCCAATTAATCAATGTTTTTAGCATTCACTAGCACTTTCCTAGCTTCCTATGTACCTACAATTGCCTTTTGGGGATAAAGTTAGTATCTGAAAATGGTGGTGGGTACGTTTTTCCTCCTAGAGAAATTATTTGTCATTTCAGATAACAATACTGCTGCCTCCAGTTTTTGACTGAATTGATCAACATAGCAGTAAATCTCCTTCACTTTACCATAAAAAATGTGCTTGTCCTTTTTTACCACCACACAACCATTGGGGGGCTTCAAAGAAATTTTGAAATATTTACACATGTGAATCAGCACAGGGCTCACGTGGTTGTGTATAATTTTTGAGTTGGTTGGATGTGGGGAATCCTGGTCATCTTGTATTTCTGGGATTTTTTCTTGTATCATTGATAGAAGGTCATTGTAAATGCTGGGTTCTAATTCTATTCGATTTGACCATACACTCAAGTAGTTACTCTTCTCTTCCACTAGCTCATCCACACCTTCTTTCATCAGCAATCTCTAAAGTCTACAACCTTTCTGCATCATTGCTTCATCCATTTCTACTTTAAAAAAATGAATTGATCGAGTTTTAGCCAAAACTCTCAAAACATATCAACCTTTTATGCCACTTACCAATGTGCTGGTTGGTATTGAGAAGGTAGCCAATCAAGCGCTCACCCAAAAATTCAGATATCCCAATGAGAGGTCGCCATGTAATCATTTGTTCAAGAACATGTAGCACATAATGATGATTGGGGATAATTTTTAAATTTGAGAAAATAAGCTTCAATGTTGATGAGTACCTGGCGTAAAATTGTCTAAACCTTTCACAATGATTTGTCCTGAAACTACTTGCACACACAAAATGAGTGCATTGAACTAATAATGCAGAGTTAATTAATACTTTTGATTGGTTTGACAAAGGGTCCAATACATTTGTTGCAGTAATAAAAACATCAAGGAGCACTAATGGTACTACATAAGCAAATAATGTGTACCATTGAGATGCTTTCAATTGACCTGCCTTTGCCTCACCCAAGTTGGAAGGTAGTTTATCTAGAGATGATGGCAAGACCACCTTGTTTGAGTATTTCCAAAAGTGTCCCATGTCCTCTTGGGTGAATAAATGACCTTCAATCCCGCAATTGAATTGAAAATCATTTTCAATTCCTTGCAAGCTAAAATCGGTTGATTCCATCTCAGTTGATGATTCAGTAAGTTTTTGACATCTTTTTTGGAATTTAGTAGAGCCTTCAGCCTTGCGTTTGTTATTCATGGTATTAGAAACCCCCTTGAACCCCCATCAGTAGCAAAAGTGGTGCTGGAGGATTACCTCCAGCCAATTATGCATCATGCTGAGTACAACATGCTTGCTTAGGTGTCCATTTCCGAGAAAATTAAGTTCAGACCAGCAGATACCATGCTCCTTGAGGAGTTTTTCTTCTTCATTAAGAGTTTTTGCTTTTTTTGCAAGTAAAGAAATGTGAAGGATATGTTCCTTAGCTAGTGAAGCTCCAATCTTAAAATCTGAAATGTCTTGTAGCTTTGTGTCACACCATGAGCAAAAACAAGTGGCTGAGTGAGATGCAAAGCCTGCTACTTTATGATTAGCTAGAATTTCTCCTGTGAGGGCTAACAGCTTTACCTGTATCATACAGCCAGCTTGAAAATTGAAAGTTGGAATGTGAACACATTTATCCAGTTCAAGTATTTCATCAACAAGAGGCGTGAGGATGTGATTGTTGGTAGTCGTATTTGGTGAGTTAGGACCCAGTGTAACACCAGCAAGGAATATGTGACTTTTTTTGACCCAAAGGTTTGGCGGCAAGTTGAGGCCAGACATACCTATGATTCCCATTGAGTCCATTTTCACAGAAATCTTGTTACCCTGTGGATTGAACCAATCCATGAACAACAAGAATACTAGGTTCATTGAGTTTGAGCTTCTATCTTTCCAATCCAATCCATTCCAAGTGCTGGCTTGTTTGATGTCAGCTATTGTATCTGTTCCAGAGTTTATTGAACGTGACCACTCATCAATTGAATTTTAAACTCCTGGAATTTGGAGAAACCATTCAAGCCAAGTCCGGAGGGATCGGGTGACATATTTACAACAAGATACTCCAACGACTGCAGGTTAGAATTGATTTTAAATATTTCTTGATTGACCTGAATCAGGTATGCCTCAATATCTAATCTTGTTTTGATAAAGAGGCTCCCCACATGGTTCTGAGTCTAGGAAGGGTTGATACATGCATTGTGATATGAAGTTGTTGGGAGTGTTGTTGGGAGTGTTGTTGGGAGTGTTGTTGGGAGTGTTGTTGGGAGTGTTGTTGGGAGTGTTGTTGGGAGTGTTGTTGGGAGTGTTGTTGGGAGTGTTGTTGGGAGTGTTGTTGGGAGTGTTGTTGGGAGTGTTGTTGGGAGTGTTGTTGGGAGTGTTGTTGGGAGTGTTGTTGGGAGTGTTGTTGGGAGTGTTGTTGGGAGTGTTGTTGGGAGTGTTGTTGGGAGTGTTGTTGGGAGTGTTGTTGGGAGTGTTGTTGGGAGTGTTGTTGGGAGTGTTGTTGGGAGTGTTGTTGGGAGTGTTGTTGGGAGTGTTGTTGGGAGTGTTGTTGGGAGTGTTGTTGGGAGTGTTGTTGGGAGTGTTGTTGGGAGTGTTGTTGGGAGTGTTGTTGGGAGTGTTGTTGGGAGTGTTGTTGGGAGTGTTGTTGGGAGTGTTGTTGGGAGTGTTGTTGGGAGTGTTGTTGGGAGTGTTGTTGGGAGTGTTGTTGGGAGTGTTGTTGGGAGTGTATAAGCTAAAACATTTTTGAAAACAAATGGTTTCTTTGAGAGTGACATCAACTTTGGCCACAGAAATGATTGTTTGTGGATCCTGAGGAACTTGATCAATTACTTTTAAAGTATCTGGATTTTGATGAGCCTTTTGGACAATAACTAGAAGCATTCAACATGCAGCCTGGCATTTCAAATAGATAAGGTTTCAGAAGATGTGCAGCCAGGAGATAAAAAAAGCAATAAAGACTTTATAAAAATGAAAAAAATGTCAATATCAAGATGTCGTACAAAAAAGAAAAAGAAAAACAAGTACTAACTGAAAAAACTAAAATCCGGCGCCATAAAATCAGGTTCAACTGATTCCAAACTTTCCGCACTATTTTCTTGAATTGATGGGATTTTTCTATCTTCATCAGCTTCAGCTGAAATTTTCAAATTGCTGAACTGCTGGGAATTGGCTAAGAGATGCTTCCTTCAGTTCCTCTCAGATAAGAATAAACCAGGCTCTTGATTTCCTTCCGGGTTGGTTATAAATGATTCAAGGCATTTCAAGCATTTACACACTTGCAGCATTTTGGGATGGTTGAGAGGGGTTGATCAAGCGGCTGAAAGGTAATGGGGGTGATGAATTTATTTATGGATGGATGGAGGAGCAAGGCCAATGTGCGGTGAAGGAACGGGACCCAGACAGCCACAAGTTGAAACGTCAGCTGTATGCCTTTACAGATGTCCTGGTGACGTAAACTTGTTTACGTCAGTCGTTTTCACGCGGTGTGTTAGACTAAGTTGATTCTTATAATTCCTAGCTATGATGTGATAAAAATAGAATAATAAAAATATAATATAATATAATTTAAACAAGAAATAAATAAAATTAATAAAAAATTGTAAGTAAAATATAATTACATAAATAAAAATATATCTGTAGTTTTTCAGACATCTGAACTGTCTGAAGGCTGACAGTCAGGCCCCACCTACTTAAGGGCTCTTGAAAAGCACCCCTGATATAATCAGGCCCCTTCACCTCACTCACAGAGGGCATTTAAAGCACCCCAGCTATGCTTGCCCCTCTTTTAAAAAAATTATTAAAATATTTTTTCTATTTAAAATTATATCAAAAACATTTCCCCTTAAAATTTACTTTCAAAAGCCATCTTTTGATTCTCCACTTCAAGTTTTTTTCATATTTTCAGCTTTGTCTAGAAAATTGTGGGTCTGGCCAGGAAATATCTTCCTTGATCTCATATAAATTAAAAAATTAATAATGTTCTCTTTTTAAAACTATTATACTAAATAAAAAACAAAATAATAATCCTTTGTTTTATATTTTTCTTTTGTACAGTGAATATTTTAGAAAAAAAAGAAATAATTGAACAAATCTTCAAAGAAATCAAAATTAAAAAAGAAAAATCTGAAAATAATCCGGACAAAAGATTATCTTTCACTGAATTAAAATTCTTAGAGTTAGCTTAAATAAGACAACAAAGAGAATTAGATTTAGTCCAAAAAATCTCTTTTGATTCTTTACTTCAAACACTAGGGGAGCTTTCTTGGCACTCTCTAGAAAGTGCCTTGCTTCAATTTCATGTCTTGCATTGTATGAAGTAAGCTACATCTTTTCGGTAAACTAGTACTACCTTGTTGCTGAATTTTGCTATAAAGGCAGTGTGATTTGGGTCTAAATGCTCCTCATATCATCCTCAACTGATCAGGTGAGTACTGTGTCACCCAACTGTACGCGCGTACGTTTGGGTGGACTGTCTGTCTGAACTGAACTGCCGCACTGCAGCCAGAACAGCCAGGGGGCTTATATTCACCACAATTGGGTCAAATAAGAACAGCCAGGGGGCTTATATTCACCACAATTGGGTCAAATATATAGGTAACTCCTGCTCAACTGCAGCTTAATTATGGTGTGTTTATACACCGGTTGCAGATGTCATTGGCGTGAAGTTCAAGCTTAGTTATGCAAGAATTACACATTTAGGAAGGAATCAATGGTGCTCAAGTTGTGGATAAGGGGTAAAGGTAGGCACTCTCTGGAGAGTGCCAGAAAAGCTCCCCTAGTGAATCTGGCCATCATGCCAACAAATGCTGGAAGAAGCATCCAGAAAAAGCACCCGCTCCGAATCAAGAAAATCAAAATGAATCTCCTGAAAAAGAAAGTCACTTCTTCTCATTCTAAACACTCCAATCATTTTTTTTTATTAGCAAATTTGACCAGAAAAGCTCCCCTAGTGAAAGATGCAAAAAAAACCAAACCAACTGAATTTACTAAACAACAAACTGAATACAGTTAGTTCTAAATTTTTTTAAAATTACCATAATAAAAAAAAAGAAGAAAAACACTGACATAAATTTTTATTAGTGACTGCTCTCAACAACTTACCCTTCAATAATGAACATTTTGTGGACAGAACTACTGAGGACAACTGCACAGTTTATTCTGACAGTAAATTAAAGAAAAATACATATACTTCTAAATATATTTGTATTATAAAAACTAATAAAACTAAATCAATAATGACTACTAGATCATCACTCCTCAAACTCAGTGCCCCCCTCACAATCTTTAGTGAACACAGGAAGCCCAGAGGTTCAAAAACAAGTGCCACTCAAAGAACTCCCATGAAATAACCCCCTAAGGAGCTGGAGTTCCAACAGCTCCCCAGAATCCCTTTTCTGATGAAGGCCAACAAGATGGAAATAGACAAGGATCCCCAAGTATTTGAGTTTATCCCCTTACCCCCCAAGAAGGGAAAAAAGGGGGCCATTAGCCCAGAAATGGTGATGATAGACCCCCACAAGGATTATCTCATCAAAGAGTTAGTGACCCAACACGTGATACTTCTGGAATTATTCCTCAAATATCAGAGAGAGAACAGAGAGAAGGAAATGAGATTCATAATAAAAAAGGCTTTGAGCTCTCAGAAATCTCTCCAAAAATTAATATCCAACACCAATATCCAAAATTATGTCAAGAGAGGGAAGAAATGGCGGTATTAAACAGAAAAGAACCTTACAATCAAAGGGAAAAGGGAAATAACAGATCCTACCTCTCAATGGAGCATTACTCAGATCCAGCCAAGTGGAAGAAGGCTATGGGTCTAGCAACCACTCTTCAGGGCATCTACAATGCCACAGACTAGATACTCCTCTTGCAAATAGTTTTAATTCTCTGAATATCAACTTAGCTTTATTAAATGATAACAACAATATACAACATAACAAAGTAACTACTATGTTCCAAAATAGCGCTTATGCCATTGTTGAAGAAATGGTAAAATTCTTTCAAGATCAAAAATTAGATGAAGTTAATGGTAAAATAGATAATCTAGAAACTAACTTGACCCATATAAGTGAATATCTCTTAAAAAAAGAAGAAAATTAAAAAGAAATTCAAGCGGAAGACACTGAAACAATTATGAATTCTTTTTCTGAAAACTGAAAAGAATTAAAGAAAGAAATTTCTGATAACTTTAAAACTGAGTTCATAGAAATGTCTAAAGATTTGCAAAAAGATTTCTTAAATGAAATAAAATTAACAATTCAAGCTGAAACTGACCATATTAGTTAAGAAGATGTATTTGATGAATGATTTCTGAATGGTTTTTTAGTAATTTTTGAAAAAAAAAACAGTCTTTGCATTTGAAAGACCCAATTTCACATTTTGAGACATTTTCAGGAATGAGAGCTTTTATTCTTTCAATCCTGGCATGACCAAGTTATTGGTGTAATTCAGATAGATTAGTCTTACAGGCCTTCTTAGAATTATATCCAATAGAGGTAGGTTCCTGATGAGCAATGAATAATGAACAAAATTTGGCAAGAAAAATTTGGCCAATTTGTTTTTATTTATTTTTCCATTCACCTTGCTTCTGTTTCCACCATTCAGGAGCAGAATTCGGATGAAGATGACAGCATTGATCTTCAGAATGCTCAGATTTTGGATTATGAAACTTTTCAGTACAGCATATAGATCTTCTTCTTTCATTTTGTTGCTTATTTGTATATAGTGTTGTTGATGATGAGATTGGATTCTTTTCCTTTGATTGAGCCTTCAATCCATTGTAAATTTTATTTAGATTTCCTAAAACAAAATTTTAATTTATCTTGGTTTCTCAGTGCATAATTTGGTGTTGCAATGCGGCCAGTGAGCTTTGAAATTTGAACAAGATGAGATAAGCTATTACATCTTCAGGCAGTTGGAAACCTACAGATGCTAACTTTTTCAAACAAATGTGAATTTTCATTATAAAGGCTTTGATCTTGTTTTATTTGAAGTTTAACCAGAGAAAACCCATGAAAACTCTGGCCTTATTTGTATTTTGAGAAGAGGAAAATTTCTTCTTGAGATCTGTCCACAATTTTGGAGCATTTTTTGCATTTGATAAATTTACAACCGGGCTGTGTGTTTTATGGTCAATTTTCACAAGGATCAGATATTTTGAAAGACTTTTTTAGATTTGGGTGAATTTATAATTTGAGTAGACCACTAATGTTTAAGATGGTTAGCTGATTGATTTTGATGTAAATGGAGTATAAGGAGAAAGTAAGATCTTATCAAGAGCATGGTTGATTTTGAGTGATAGGATTTTATTTGAAATGAGGTAAAGAAAAGAAAGAGAACAAAGAAATAAGAAAAAGAAATGAAAAGATAAATTCCAGTTTGAGTATTGAGTCAAGTCAATGTTTGGGTTTTGAGTTTTGAGAAATGAGTTGAATTTGAATTGAGTGTTGAAGTTGATTTTTTAGTTTTTCAGTTAGTTATTTTATTTGAGTGATTTATCATTTCTTGGTAAAAGCTGTGACACTTGAATGATTCTTGAGTAATTGATATTTTGATTCTTAAATTCAAATATTGTTAGACTGTGGGATAAAACTTTCAGCCATGGGAAAGCAAAAAAAAAGTTTCTTTTACATTTACTTTTGCAAAATTCTGGTGCATGCACCAGTTTTTGCAAAAAAATCAACTTTGAGAGAAGCTTATAGTGTCTCCCCATGAATAAAATGTTTATCAAAAAGTTCAACAAGGTTGAAATACAAAAATTACTAACAATTATTTCCCACATTTACTATTTTTTTATATTTTTTTGATTTGATTTTGTGTACTCAATATAAGGAGTAACCCTTTTGTTTTTTTGAAGCTGAAAGCCTCAGAAGGTGAAGAAGTGATGCTAAGGATGCTAGGAACTGATGTATATATATATTTAAAATAAGAATAATATGATGTGAACACTTTTGGACTATATTATAGTCTAAAGGGTGTTGTTTTTTTGTTCTCTCTTTATCCACTCCCATTGCTTCTCATTTTCCATCCAGTCTCACTTGAATATTTAAATAAAAAATGAAAAATATTTCTTATAATTCTCATAAAATTTATGGTATAGTTTCTCAATAAGTGTGTAGTT
>KN361550.1:2044-18819 GCA_000785685.1 Uromyces viciae-fabae
AATTAATTTTAATTTTGAAATTAATAACTCACTGTTTTAATTTCTTTTTTATTTTAATTTCTTTTTTGCACATAAAGTCTTTTTATTACTTTGTTGTCTGAGACTTTTGAAGAAGAAATTTTATTTTATTTAATAAAAATTAATACTTTTTGTTAATTTTTATTCTATAATTCTTTTTTCCTTGTATTTAATTTTATATTTATTTAATTTTATATTTATTTAATTTTATATTTATTTAATTTTATATTTATTTAATTTTATATTTATTTAATTTTATATTTATTTAATTTTATATTTATTTAATTTTATATTTATTTAATTTTATATTTATTTAATTTTATATTTATTTAATTTTATATTTATTTAATTTTATATTTATTAAATTTATATTTATTTAATTTTATATTTATTTGATTTTATATTTATATTTATTTAATTTTTATTTATTTAAATATTTTATTAAATTAAAATATGTGGTTATTTTAACACTAATCACCTCTCAACCAATCCCAACTCAAAAAATAAAAATAGACTTCCTTTTGTAGTGAATATTCCTGATAGTATTTCAAAATATTTGTTCTTGATCTAGCAAACCAAAAACTCAGTCTAGGTAAAGACCATTCATTTTTTCAATTTTTATTTCAATCATCTCAGTTTCTATATAAAACCCTTTCCAAAAACAATCTAAAAAATATCTTGTTTTTTTTTTCTCAAAGTTTTACTACTATCAAGTCTGAAATCAAATCTGATTCAATAGAGTTTGAACTCTAAATCCACTACATGGTAGCAAGAGTTGGTTACTTGGCAGTACAGACTGGAAGATAGAAATCACAATTGAGTCATTCCAAGAATGGCCAACACAAGAACCTCTTCAATGATAGCAAACAAGGAGAAATCAACAGATATACCAATTCCTGATGGATCATTAGATGAAGTCAAAAATATAAAAATCAAAATTCCATTAATTACTCTTAGAAACTGAACTGGATGGAAGATTACTTTTAAGCAAGGGTCATGAAGAGTTATTAAATGCAAATTGGCTGAACACAAATGTGCAAACCAAACTTGGAATGGTAAAAAACTCTGAAACCAAAAAAGGAAAACAGAAAGATGGTATTGGATTTGGATTACTATATTTGTCAGTATCGGTGGAGTTTAAATCAATTTTGTTAAGTTGCAATTGTTTATATACTAAAGCTGTCACTATATTAATAAAAACAGTTGGAAAAAGTTCAGTCATAATTCTATGTGATTTTTTATTCTCACTGGTTAACTTAACATACAAACCAGGATCCTCAATCCAAACTCATATCACTCAATACACATCCTTATATACTTCAGTTTTATCTAGTATTAGAGAAAATGAATATATAATGAATGTATCTACAGCAATGGCGTGTGCATTCTTTCTCAAGAGCTTTTGAAATGATGAAGAGTTAAACCCATTAGTTCAGACACTGTTCAATGCAAAACCTTTTACACATAAAAATTTATCCAATTGAATGTTAGCTGAAGCCGGGCTTAGTGAAAAAAATAAAAGTGGACTAGAAATGATTGCAAATATATCTAATTTAAATTCAAAAGCAAAACCAAAATCAGCTCAACCATCATATTGAAACAACTTTACAAACAGCTTTAAATCAAAATAAAAACAGAAAAAATTTACATCAATAGCACCTACTAGAAATAGCTAAATCTTTATCATCTCCGCAAGAATTCAACCCAAAAAACTCAAACATCATATTGAAACAAATTTACAAACAGCTTTAAATCAAAATAAAAACAGAAAAAATTTACATCAATAGCACCTACTAGAAATAGTTAAATCTTTATCATCTCCGCAAGAAGTCAACCCAAAAATCTCAAAATTGATTTCAACACAAATCTGAGAAATTATGAATAATCCAAAAGCTCATCTTGTCAAAAGTGATACAAGTACCAACAATTCTTCTGACCAAGCCAATGTTCCTGAGTCTGATTCAAGTGATGAATCTGGATTTATGATCACAGAGGATCCAAATTTTAAAGTGGAAAGAAATGGGAATTCAAAACTTGTGCTTTTTTTGGACACTGGTGCAACAAAGTCCACAGTGGCGGACATCAATCTACTCACTGACCCACAAGCTATTTTTAAGTCCATGCATAGCTACTCCGGCTCCATTGACATCACTCATGTGGGAAATTTAAAATTGGGTCGGTACTATATCTATCTGGTATACTATGTGAGAAATATTAGGCTTAATATTTATGGGAAAAAGCTGAAAGCTATGACTGAGCTAAAAGAAGAAGAGTTTGTGAAAGAGGTTGACTCAATGGATTTATTTCAATTGAGAAATCAGCCTATCTATAAAGTCTGCTTAGATAATCAAATAATGAAATAAATAACAACAAATAGTTTTTAGAAGAATTATGAAGAAATGGAAGAAAGGAGATGTTATTGGTGACTCAAGAAGCTCAAGTAATACAGGACCCTATTGTATAATTTAATATACAAAATCCTGAAGGTGGAGAAGCTAATATGCACTAATATAATTTATTTTAGTATAGTATTTTGAGTAGAGTAGTTTTGAGTATATTTTATAGATATTAAGAGTAAATAAGTATGGTATATAGAGTTTTAATAGAGTAGTAATTTAATTAAAGGTATTTAATCTTTTATTCACTAGAAATCCAACACTATGTGCCATCTGGTAAATAAAATTTGCTATCAATGTCACAACTGGAGGATTGTGGTTCTTGTTGAAATTTATGACTTGAAGTATTTTTATATTTTTAATTTTTTAAGAATATTTTTTTGTTGAATTTTTTATTCATTTTATTAACTAAAAAGAGAAGAAAGAGTTCAAGATTAAGGAAGAAGGCCAAGGAGGATGGGTATCTCCCTTTGGTTGGCTCAGATTGTTTTTTGATTTTTAGAAGAAGAACCAATATTTTTATTTATTTCTGACAACAGCAGTTTATATAGAAGAAAAAAATAATAAGCCCCCTGAACAACATGTCAGGGGTTTAAAATGGTTCTAACAAAAAAGAAAAGTTAAGAAAATATTTAAAACAGCTAGAGATGATAAAAATAACTTGAAACAGGTCATTGCCTCTTAATCACAGTATTTAAGCTCACTACTATAGTTTAAATCTTTACATTGTAATTAGAGGCATTAATTCTAAATACTTCACTTCCAAATAATAAAAAGAGAAATGAAAATATAAAAAATATAACTTGAGAATAATTTTTACTACTGAAGATCAGGGTTCAAGACTACAAGATACTTACTACTGCAAATCTTATCTGCTAAAATATTTTATCTTCATTCTACTTTTTTAATATTTTTATTTAATTTAATCACTTAGAAATTGAAAAGATATCTTGATGAGAAAACTGAGCATATGGCATAAATTGGTGAGTGGTTATGAGGACCAAATTCCAACAGTTATCATTTTATTCATAAAAGCAAAACAATGATGCTCAAAGGGAAATACACAATTATCATATGAGTGTTTCCTTGTATTGGTGATATTTATTTTTTGAATTTTTATCAAGCTTGATTTCAGAAAAAAATGCTTTAATGAATGTTTTATCTCAAGATGCCTACAAAGATGGGCATGCCTACAAAGATGGGCATATTTATTTGGGTCATCCATCCAACAAATATATAAACCAATTTCTTAAGCTCAATAATTTAAAAATGTTCATATTCTTGCTGCTCTTCAAAACTCTGTGAAATTTTCAAGATTGCAAAGTTTACACAATCTCCTCATAGTAATCCCCTTTCAACTGCAAAATTTCTGTTCCAAAAATTACACATGGACGTTCTTCATATCTTGCCTCAATCTTGCAATATTTTCAAAATATACTTTAGTCATAATCAATGACTACTCTTGTTTCAATCAAATATACATTATTCACCATAAATCTGCGTGTGAAGAAAAAATCTTGTCCTACATTGCTGAACTAAAGAATAATTTGAACATGATTCCAGCAATCCTTCATGTAGATTGGGGTGGAGATTTTGGCTCAAAGACTTTTCTAAAAGCTATTGAAAATCTAGGAATTTCTCTTGAGAAAGGTCCAGCCAATAATCCTCAAACAAATGGTTTAGCCACAAAATTCAAACAATCTATCTTAACAAAAATTTGATGTTTGTTGGATCAATCTCTCATTCCCCTCAATTACTGTGAAAGGGCAGCAAAATTTTTGTCAAGCGTCATCAGCATTTTACCTTTAAATTCTCTCAACTGGGAGTTGCCAGTAAATATTTTCCCAAAACAAAACAAAACTATTGAGCCCATCTGGGACATCAACAAGCTAATTCCCTTTGGCTTAAAGTTTCCTGTCCATAATTCTCCAAGCTCCAAAATATCAATTCCCTCTAAAAAACTTGTTTTTCTGGGTTTTAAACCCTTTTCCAATGCTATGTGATTTCTTGATCTCACATCAAATCATACAGTCATTAGTCGCAAGTACACCATTTCAACAGCAAAGTTTCAGTATGACTGTGCATCATCTGTCAAATAATTCTCATCTACTCTTCCAATTCCAATTCCTACTCACCCTGCTTCATCACCATCTTTTACAGTTGAGTTGTCCCATCCACAGACATCTCCTACTGCCCAGTATGACTCTGTGGATGTGGAAGCTCAATCACACAATGTCTCAAATCATGATCAGCAAATTTCCATTCCTTCTTGGTCTCCAATATTATGCCTGAATTCACCAGTTGAGGTCTCTCCATCTGTTCAAGAACCAGAAGTCCCAGTAAATCCACCAAAATCAAACACCAAGTACTTTACTTATGTGCCTGCAGACCAGCCACCCTCTAAAGATATCATAGCAGATATTTTTCCAAAACATGTGCTAACAGTTGATTGTTGAGGTTGCCCTATTGAATGAGTGGTGGGCAGATACGTTATGGTACATTACAGCAGGCTGATTGGAGAACGTAACTTTTTTTTAGTTATCCAAATTAGCTGTTTGGGTAATTTAACAAAAAAATGTGGTAAAATAATGTAACATAACATTTTTTTAAAATTGATTTTTTTTTTTTTGTGTAACATAACTTTTTTGGATTTTTTTTTGTTTTTTGTGAATGTAACTTTTTTTGGGAGGATAACTTTGTGGTATATATTCAAAAAAAAAAAAAAAAATGCCTTACCAAAAAATGAATTTAGCCTAGTGGTTAATCAGTCCCTCTCTTCCATGTTTCAACACAGAGGTTGTGGGTTCAAGTCACACTGTGAGACTCTTTCAACATGGCTTCTTGGGAAAATTCTGGTACAAATGATTGGTTATAGTCAACTTGGGAAATTTGATCTTGCCTATATTGATTAAAACTTTCATAAACCACCATATTTCCAAGAATTTACACCTTTGTTATCTAAATTTGGGAAAAAATATAAGGTAACAACAACTAAGGTATCCAAAATTGGGCAAAAATGTAACGTAACCTGGTTTCTGTAGACTATCTGGGGAACATAACCGGCAAAAAAAGGAGCACTTTTTCTGGAGGAGATATTTTGACTGGAGGCTTGGTATCTGGAACTAGAACATAATGTAACTGTAAAAGTTATGGTACATTGAAAGTTATCCATTTGGAGAATTTATTTGCCCACTGCTGATTGAATCTTGCTCTGAATAAATAAATGTCATAAATAAAGATCTAGATTATTTTGATGAGGATGATCCTGGCAACAAACTCAATTTGTCTCAAATTGTCTCCATGGATGAAGCATTGAATAATCAGAAGGAAGAACACAAATGGAAAAAAGCTATGGAATCAGAATTTAACTCATTAGTTAAAAAAGACACTGGTACACTTGTGAAAAATCCGGGAACCAAAAAAATTATTGGATTAATGTGGATCTTATCAAAAAATATGAATGAATTTGGTCAAGTTCAACACTAAAAAGTTTGTTGGGTGTGCTTTGTTAATCACCAAATACCCATGAAGCATTTCTTTGAAACATACTCATCTGTTGCAAGAAATGAATCCCTCAAGCTCCTTCTGTATCTTGAAGTAAATCAAAACATTCTTGTGTATCAGTTTGAGATAGAGATTGATTTTATCTATGGCATAATTGACACCCCAATCTATCTCGTGCAAGTTCTGGGATTTCAGAAACCAGGGAAAGAAGATCAAGATTTGGTGGTTGAGTACATCTTTATATGGTACTCCTCAAGCCCCTTGAAGATGACAGGATCATCTCTCTTCCACATTATGTAAATTAGGCATTCAAGTGTTGTGCATTGATGATAGTTTGTATCATACAAATAATAATTCCATCATGTTGCATATGCATGTGGACAATGGTCTACTGGTTTCTCACTCTGAAGATGCCATTCTTCAATTTTTAGATGAATTAAATACGTTTTGCAAGCTGAAAGTCAAAGAAGAATTCCACTCAAAATCTTGGCTAAACTCTTGATTGATGGTCAGATGGTTCATTAATGCTACATCAATCCAATTATGTCAAAAAGATTCTGGATGTTTTTGAAATTTCTGACTTAAATACTGTATCCAATCCTGCTTTAGCCAATCTTCAGCAAATTTTAGTTCAGCAGTCTCCCCCTTTTGATGTCACAAAAATGCAAAGGGTGCTTGTAATGCTTCATACTCTCCCTTACATACTTGACCGGAAATAATCTTTGCAACCAACATTCTGGCTCAACATGCAACAAAAGCAACTTTAGACCATTGGGGGGCTGCAAAGCATCTTCTTCAGTATCTGAAAGGATCTCCGAATATAGGTCTGCATTTCCACAAACAATGTGATCAACCAGTTGTTCAAGGCTGGGCCAATGAAGATTAGGCAAAAAGAGATGACAACAAAAAATTTACATTTGGTTTTGTCATAACCTGTTTTGGAAAAATAAAAAACAAACAGTAGTGGCTCAATCCACTATGGAAGCTTAATTGGTGGCTATCAATCTTTGCGCAAAGAACCTATGTTGGGTTTCAAAAATTGTGATACCTTTAGGTCTTCAGCTTTCAGTCCCACATGTGATGAATGACAACATTAGCGCTGTTCTAGCAGGCAAAGAGTCAAAAATTAATGCGGAAAGCCAGAATATTGAAATACGCTTCCAGTATGTGAAGGATTTAATTAGCAAGAAATTTTTCCATCTTACTCATGTATCATCAGCTGAAAACCTGGCTGATGTTTTGACCAAACCTCTTCCTTGCGTCAAATTAATTCAAACCATACTTTTGCTTCAACTCACAGCTATGGTGCCGAGGAGTAGTGTTGGAGCACTAGCACTGGCCCAATAGCTGTGCACTGAGTTTTGTGAAATCTAGTGTTTGTGCTCTCAATTAGACACAGTCAATTCTCTCAGTTTTCACATTAATTTTTTTGTTTCTCATCTCACTTATTTCTCAAAACTCACCATCAATCAGTGATCCATCTGATTGAACAATTCTTGAAAGTTTTGATTCAAGATAAACTTAAAATCAAAGTACTATCTCAACAGAGTGTCTGGGCAGGTACTCACAACACTCCTATTTCTCAGTTCATTTTGAATCATAGTTTATTTTAGGTTTTGTTATTTCTGTTGTATTTCATTTTTCCATTTCTTTTCATTTTCTTTATTTCTTCACAGTTTCTGTTTTGATTCTCAGTTTCCTTTTATTAACTCAATCAATCAGCTCTCAATAAATCCCAACTCAAAAAATAAAATAAGGCTTCCTTTTGTGATGAATATTCCTGATGGTATTTTAAAATATGTGTTTATTCTTGATCTAGCAAGCCAAAAAATCTTTCTAGGTAAAGACCATTCTTTTTTCAATTTTTATTTCAATCTTCTCAGTTTCTATCTAAAAAACTTGACAAAAACAATCTATAAAATATCTAGCTGAAAACCTGGCTGATGTTTTGACCAAACCTCTTCCTTGCGTCAAATTAATTCAAACCATACTTTTGCTTCAACTCACAGCTATGGTGCCAAGGAGGAGTGTTGGAGCACTAGTGTCCCAATAGCTGTGCACTGAGTTGTGTGAAATCTAGTGTTTGTGGTCTCAATTAGACACAGTCAATTCTCTCAGTTTTCACATTAATTTTTTTGTTTCTCATCTCTCTTATTTCTCAAAACACTGTCCCAATAGCTGTGCACTGAGTTGTGTGAAATCTAGTGTTTGTAGTCTCAATTAGACACAGTCAATTCTCTCAGTTTTCACATTAATTTTTTTGTTTCTCATCTCTCTTATTTCTCAAAACTCACCATCAATCAGTGATCCATCTGATTGAACAATTCTTGAAAGTTTTGATTCAAGATAAACTTAAAATCAAAGTACTATCTCAGGAGGAGCTAGAACAGAGTGTCTGGGCATGTACTCACAACAATCCTATTTCTCAGTTCATTTTGAATCATAGTTTATTTTAGGTTTTCTTATTTCTGTTGTATTTCATTTTTCCATTTCTTTTCATTTTCTTTATTTCTTCACAGTTTCTATTTTGATTCTCAGTTTCCTTTTATTAACTCAATCAATCAGCTCAAAATAAATCCCAACTCAAAAAATAAAATCAGGCTTCTTTTTGTGATGAATATTCCTGATGGTATTTCAAAATATGTGTTTATTCTTGATCTAGCAAGCCAAAAAATCTTTCTAGGTAAAGAACCTTCTTTTTTTCAATTTTTATTTCAATCTTCTCAGTTTCTATCTAAAAAAACTTGACAAAAACAATCTATAAAATATCTTGTTTTCTTTTCTCAAAGTTTTACTACTATTAAGTCTGAAATCAAATCTGCTTCAATAGAGTTTCCAATCTCAATCACTACACTGGCTTAAAGTCCTTGATAAAGAGCCTTGTTATGTTGCACCATCCATTTTCAATATTTAAATTCCTCAATAACATCACAGCAATGTGTTTCTTACAGTGTAAAACATGTGTTGGAAAACCCAAACTGGTACTTATTATGAAAATATCACAACTAAAGAAGTTTATTTCAGTTTTTAATATTCTTAAGTATAAAAAGAAAATTACAAAATAGTTTTAATATAAAATATCGAAAAGAAAATACAAAAATAAAAAGATAAGTTTAGCTAGAGGCAAGACTGAAGTTGCAAATAATAAACTGAATAAAGTATAATATGAAAATATTGAGATTTTATAAAAAGATAATGGAATATAAATTAATAAAATAACTGATTAAGATAATAGATAATACATTTCATGATAAAAATTGTTTTCAATTATTGAAAGATAAAGATAACAAGGATAAGAAATACTAAAATAAAAATTGATAAAATAATATAAAATGATCAAGATCAAAATAATATAAGTATTTTGATAATTTGATAAAAGAAAAATAGGAAAAAGATTTTAATGGTTGATTTTGAAAATAAGATTAAGATAAGATTAAAATTTTAGTAATTATTCATTCATAAAAATGATTGAAAATTTTATAATAATTTTTTAATAATTTTTTAATAAGATTGTTTTCTTGATTCAAATTGTGATTTTTGATGATTGTTTGGAATTATTTCTAGAAGCCTGTTTACCAAAAAAAGAAAATAATGATTATTAGCAATCATCCAAAACCAAAATCCATTATCTCATGATTCTTTTAACAAAAAGAGTAAATGACGTAATGATCACATTTTCATTATTATTCAAATAATTGCTGTGGTATTAAATTGTCACAAAGCAATTTTATTCAAATAAAAATCTACTATAAAAATCCCTTAAATTTAGGGGACTTGGTGTTGCCTTTTGACATCAGGAGGATGTTGAGTTTTTTTAATTTTTCTTAAATATTTTTAAAAAATACTTCTAAGGTTCCTAAAATTAACAAACATTTTTGAAAACCTCCTGAACCCCCCTGTCAAATATTCTGAGCTTTTCAGCTCAGAAAAAAAACATTGAAATACTCCTTATTTAGGGAGTACACTAAGTCAAAAAAATGATAATAAAAATAGTTAATGCCAAAATATGGGCTAAAAATTTTATCACAAGTATTTTCACACCACTATTGGAATGTGGGATAAAGTTTTTATCCATGGAGAAGCAAAAAAAGTTACTTTTACATTTACTTTTGCAAAAACAGATGATTTTTTGCCCATATTTCCTGCATTAACTATTTTTTTTATTTTTTATTTTTATTGAGTGTACTCCCTAAATAAGGAGTACTTTAATGTTTTTTTTTAGCTGAAAAACTCAGAATATGTAGTGGGGGGGCTCAAGAGGTTGTCAAAAAGCTTTGGTGATTTTAGGACCCTTAGAAGTATTTTTAAAAATATTTACAAAGATTAAAAAAACTTGACATCCTCCTGACGTCAAAAGGTGGTGCCAGGAAGTTTCCGGGCAATGCAAAAACCAGTCCCCTAAATCTATACTTCATTCTTTTTATAATATTTAAATCTTTTTTTTAGTTAATTTATTATTTATGTTGTGTTAATAAAATTTATTTTCTAAATATTTAGAAAAGCAAAACTTCTGATTTTTAATTCAGAAAGATTTAAAAATAATATTGACTCACTTTTTCAAGTGATATCAATAAGAGATCTTTTATTATTTTGATACTTATTGTGTATGTTGGAAAACACAAACTGGTACTTATCGTGGACCATCAAATTTGAAAGCATAAAGCAATCTTGACAGAAGGCCTCTCCCCAGAAGAATTTTCAGAATAAGATTGTTGAATATTACCAAGTTAGAATTTATTGGCATGAATATGCAATGATTGGTATAATAATGCAAGAAGTCATTCACTGAAAATGTTTGGGAAAATTTTTCCAACTCCCTATGCATAAAATCCTTGCTTTTAAGGCTGATTTAGTTAGCTTATGTAGTGGAGAAAAATCTTTGAACATGTAAATCAATGATCTACACATCAGTAGATTTTTTGCTTCCCTCTCCAATTTCTAGCAACTAATTCACATACCCTTTTTTAAATATTTCTACACCATTATTGGCCAAGGTAGCATCCTGTGATTATCAAAGGCTTGTTGATAACTTCAACTTAACACTTTCCGGCCATGGCATGATTATGAAGATTTAAAGTAGGAATCTACTTCATCTTTTACATCCTTCAATCTTACAACTGGAGTATTTGCTTCATTTCTCCAGAGAATAACACATTTAACCTGCCAGCAGGAAGATTATTTTGAGATAAATCCTGCACAAACCTATCTTCACACTTAACAGCATTCCTGTGCTGCTTACTGAGTTTTTCCCTGATCAAATATTTGAAATCCCAAATTTATTGGGAAAATCTATCAGACTCAATCCATTTGTACATCAAATAATTGTTGAAATTTATTGGGATACCCAGTGAGAAAGAAAAATTGCTCAGACTTTTCAGAAGAAATGTTGATTTACCTGAAGACAGTACATTAACTATGTTAACATTTTGTTGCTGGAAAAAACTCATGAAGCCATTCAGCAAATATGTTTTTCCTAAACCTCCAGGGCCATTGAGTGGTTGTCCAAATACAAATTTAATGTCATGGTAGTAAAGCCATTGTATTGTTCTTCAGTCAGGCCTTCAAACCAATCCTCCAATCATTCAAAAAAAGGAAAAGAGGACATTCCATCAAAGTCTAATTCAAACTCAAGTCTATAATCTTTCAGGCTATAACAACTTCACCAAGGTTCTTCCCAGAAGTTGTAAGGAGTTGTTGCATAGACCAACTCAAGTCTATAATCTTTCAGGCTATAACAACTTCACCAAGGTTCTTCCCAGAAGTTGTAAGGAGTTGTTGCATCTGAAATAAACAAAAGGCATAAACCCTCTCATAATATGCTTCAACATTGCAAAGCAACACTGCAGAAAGACCATCATCTGAAAGGTCTACATGGTGTTTGTTGAAAAGTCTTTGTGGGTTGGCTGTGAAATAAATCAGAAACTAAGAGAATATTTAATTAATTTAATTAAGTTATACAAATCATAATGATAACAATTTATAACATAAAAAGATTATGAAATGGAAAATACTTGAGGGCTCAGAAAACATAAACTGCTGAATAAATTTAGGGGATCATTTTTTGCACCTCCTCAAACCTGTTGTGCACCCCCTTTTGACGTCAGGAGGCTGTCAAGCCTTTTTTAATTTTTTTAAATATTTTTTAAAAATACTTCTAGTTTTCCTGTTTTCCTAAAGTTACAAAACTTCTTTTTCCAGCATCCTGAACACCCCTCCTTCATCTTGTGAGCTTTCTAGCTCCAAAAAGAAGCTTGAAGTACTCCATATTTGGGGAGTACACAAAATCAAACAAAAAATTGGTTAATGCAGGAAATATGGCCTGAACCTTTTATCAAATGTATTTCAACCTTATTGGAATATGGTATAAATAATATTTGCTGCGGGGAAGCAATAAAAGTAGGTTTTACATTTGATTTTGCAAAAACTGGTGCATGTACCAAAATTTTGCAAAATTAAACGTAAAACCTACTTTTTTTTGCTTCCCCGGGGACATTTTTTTTATCCCATATTCCAATAATTTTAAAATACATGTGCTAAAATTTCTAGGTCATATTTCCTGCACTAACTATTTTTTTTATTTTTTATTTGATTTTGTGTACTCCCTAAATATGGAGTACATTAAATCTTTTTTTTGGAGCTGAAAAACTCAGAAGATGAAGAAGGGGGCTCAGGACGCTGGGAAAAAATTTTGGTATCTCTAGGACAACTAGAAGTATTTTTAAAAAATATTTAAAATATTTAAAAAACCCTTGACGGCCTCCTGACATCAAAAGGTGGTGCAATAAACAATCCCCTAAATTTATAAAAATATATATGATAATATGAATTGAAAAAATTGTGCTCTTTTAAATAATTGATGTTTGAATATAAATATAATTATTTTTATCTATAAGCTTAATAGACTAAAAGAATAACTTGCTAAACTTTTAGCTAAGCAATTCCTTTTATAAGTTTTGATCAATGCTTATCAACTTTATTGAATCTGTTTTTAATTTTGAAATTTTATAAGAATATAATTTGGATATAACTTTCATTAATCTAGTAGAAAAACTAACCTTCAACTCACCAGATTACTGGATTAGAATTTTGTCTGGTCTTATGAAAATTCATTTTTGAAAGCTGTTGACCATGATTGTTTTTGGTCAACAGAATTGGAATTGAATCTAAATTTATCAGAATTCAAAATGAATAAAATTATTTATTCATTCTATATGAAGATAGTAATTAACTTACTATATCTATCTTTATCAACATAAATGTAATGCTATTCCAACTGGCTGGGGTCCAAATTGTTGAAATTGGAGTAAAAAAAATAGTTTAACCCTCTCTGAAAAAGGGGAAACCTCTGGCAAATCTTGTGTCTCAAACCTAGTTTCAAACCTAGCTGATCTAACCTAGTTTGCCACTCTCATCTCTGAGTAACGGATAAAAATATCAATCATTCCAAAATAATCACCTCAGAGAATTCAATCTGATTCTTGATTCAACATCTTCAAGATCTCAAGTTCTCCGCTTACTTCATTTGCTTAGCTGATTCGGTGAGAAAAGACCTAGAGAAATCTCATTCAAATACATTTAATTTTAATCTTTGATCTATTCAGCAAACCTCACATTTTCAACCTAAACTTGAAGTCTTTTTCTGAATAAACTCTTTATCAAAACTTTCCTATATGATTGATTTCTTTTTTCTTTATTTGTTTTTTGTCATTCTTTTTTTTTTCTTTTCTTTTATCATAGTCTGTCACTAAAAACAATTCTTGCTTCTCATCTCATTATCAGAGCTATTCTTTTATCCCTACTCTATTCTTTCTTGCTCACTGCCTTACTGAAAAATCAGTCTAAAACTATCTTGTGGTATGCTTTCCCTAAAATCAATCCTGAATTATTCTTCTTTTTATATTCTTATGTTTTTTTTGTTTTTTTAAACTTTCTCAGCTCTGGCTTTTGTTTCTCGTAATAAAATCTAAATTTTATCACAAATACAAGAAAAAAAAATAAATATATGGTTCAAAGATTCACCTGTCATGAAAGTGGAGGCTTCCAAAAAAGAATCAATATAATCCATAAATATATGGTTCAAAGATTCACCTGTCATGAAAGTGGAGGCTTCCAAAAAAGAATCAATATAATCCAAATCTGATTTGAGAAGGCACATTTTAGTTGCTGTTTCACAAAAACTTTGATATACTATACCTTCATGTGTGCAAAGATTGGTAAATGATGTCACTCCTCTGCAGTGCAAAAGAAGGAGCCTGAGGTCATACCTCTCCCATTCTGTTTTCCTGGAAAAAAAATATCACCCCCACTGTGCTTTTTTTTTGATCATCTTTCACTCCAATTTTTTCTATTTTTGTTCCAGGTAAAATGTTTTGGGGCTACTTGATACAAAAGCAATCTTGCAGTGAATCCCCACCACTGCAAAAAAATCTCCTGCAACTGCCAGCAGTTGACATGCAGCATACTCTTGTTTTATTCAGTTTTTACTTCAACTTGATCCAACATTCAATTTTTTGCACAGTGACTGTGCATTAGAGTGTGGTTAAATTAAAGTTTGAGTAAGGTCAGATTAAAATAAAAGTTAAACAAAAGCTACTGCATGTCACCGGCTGGCAGTTGCAGGAGATTTTTTTGCAGTGCACCCGGTGGATTTTTCACAATTCAATTTAAAATACTTGGTTAATGTCATTCACACTGCTTTACCACTGGTGATGTGCTTCAATACCCCCTCAGGATCTGCAAAATATAAGCTGATTGTGTTATAGGTGGAAGCCTATTCATGTAACAGTAGGGTCACACCCAGAAAGCAGATAGTGAAATAAATGCCACACAGCTAAACTTGGTGTTTGATATCAATTCACATATTTGAATCCAATGGGAATTCCTTCAGAAGGACAAATATATCAACCATCAACAAACACCTGGGTTTTGAACCCTACACCTGGGTTTTGAACCCTGCTTCCAGACTCAAGTACACACAATATTTGCCCTTGAAAATGTATTGATAGAGATATTTGAAATTTTCAAGTTCACCATCATATCAATGTTGATATGGCACTGATATCTCAATGCTTTGTATTTATCATAGGCTACAACTTCAAAATTGGTTGAAGTATAACCATTTTTTGTGACTTCCCTACCTTCATCTCACTTCAAGTAATTGGGAGATTTGTCAAACACAAAGATTTTAATCTCAGTAAATGAGCAAGGGAAATTCCACTGGAAAGCCTCCCTGGTCCACGATCTCACTCCCTTTTTACATGAGCTGTGTAAGATACTGTTCTTTTTCTGGTGCTTTCTCTCCACTCCCATCCTTCCATCCTTTTCAATTCATTTCTAAAAAAAAAAAAAAAAAAAAAAATTTTAAAGGTTGCATGCATGAATTCTCCTAGATTGTTAATGTGTAGTTGTTAATAATCTATTACTTTATTTAAATAATTTGTAGTGGTGGTTTAATTTTAGTTTAATATTTTATGCAGTTGTGGTATAGATAGAAAGTTTAGTTTTACTTCATGTGTAGTTGTGAAGTATTACACATATTCAGGTTTTTATTACTTAGATTTATTTTTTTTCCATGTGTAGTTGTGGGATTCTGAATTATTTTTATTTCTGTTACATGTGTAGTTGTGGCACAAATCCTTTCCTGTGTAGTTGTGGAAATGTTTTCAGTATTTTTGTAATATGTCACAGTTTTGTGGCATATTTCTTTCCTTTATACTAGTCAGTTGTTTGATGAAATAAAAACTCAAATTACAACAAATACAAAGGCTCTAGCTCCAGTGTAATCTCTGGTATCTCTGCACTGACAATCAGGTTGACTTTTTTGCTTGTATTTGGCATCAAATTATGATTGTGGATAACAACGATTCGGGTGTTAGGTATTCCATGCTTGAAGAAATAAACTGTATAGACATAAGATACAACTTTTACTAAACTTTCATTTCTTTTCAAATCATCCAATAACAATTTCAATTTCAATTGGAACATGGCTTTGATCAGATCAGGTTGGTTTCTTGGGATTTCATAAAATTCTAGAGCATTGAATATTTATTTCCACTTAGGGTTTGCAGTCATATTTCAAAATAATGATGGGAACCAAAAATTCTTGGCACCTAAAATCCTTCAATCATACTACCATTGTGTTTTGGTATAGGTGCACTGTTGCCTTGGGACCACCAATAAGACTCAAAGGAAGTATATTTTTTCCCTGTTGATATTGCAATTGCCATCTATTGCTTCAGTCATGTCTTGATAAAGACCAGCTCTCAGGGAAGGCTTCTTTTTTTAAATATATTTGAGCCTACAGCACTGTTTCCCCCTCAGTACCTTGTTTGTGATGTTTTCCCACTTGAACAGAAAGTAAGAAAACCATCCTGGCTTTGTAACTCTTCCATTTCTCCCTAAAGAGGCAACTCATTCACTATACACACAAATCTAGATGAATACATTCTCCTTACCATCTTTTTGAGACATCATGTAATCTGGATGCCACTGTTGCTTTCCAAAAGGAAAGAAAATTGGATATTTCAAGGTTAAGTATCCAGAATTTAGATTTCTTTCACACTCTAGGCACCTGTAAACCTGATTTAAAACTATCTACCTTTTGGCTGATTCCGTCAAGGGAGCCTCCACAACAATTTCCACCTCTTGAACTATAGGCTTCATTAGGGGGTATCAAAGTTAGTTTGAAATCCGCAAAATTAATGGCGGATTTCAACCAAATTCGCCATTTCAAATCCGCCATTTTTTTTTGAAAACAATTAATTATTTCACTGTGGACATATCAAAGTTAACAACTAAACAATCAATTGTTTGGAAAAAAAATATAAAAAAAAAAATGACCTGATTCCACGTCAGTGC
>KN361551.1:0-17673 GCA_000785685.1 Uromyces viciae-fabae
GACGTTTGACGATCTTCCGCAGTTCCACTGGCCAGCGGCCAAAACAATCCCGACGGATGAACCCGGAGGCGGCCGGTGGAGTGGCGGGGTGTTCCGGAGGGGAAGGTGGTTGAGGTGAAGGTACGGGAGCAGGAGCTGGGGCGGAAGGGCCGGCTTCCGGGATGGGGGGGGAAGCAGGAGAGGGAGCAGCGTTGGGAGCTTGGCGCTCTTCGTTACGGTTTTCTGTTTCCGCTCAGCGAGGTTCTTCAGGCGGATTTTCTTCGTCAGCGAACCCGTGGTTTGTCCATGCCGGAGTTTGGACGTGGTTTCAAGCAGCCCACTCTCTGGCAGCTTTTCCCCACTCAGCCATGGAAGCCAAATCGGCCTTCTTGGGAGCCGGATCCTGAAAGGTTCCCCGCTCAACAGGCAATTTCTCGAAGAATCGTCTAGTGGGGGGGGAACAAGGGCGGCGGAGAGAGAACGGTGGGGAAGTGTTGCGCCAACGACGTGCACTAGGAGGAGTGTCGGCAGAATGGTCCGACAGAATGGTTTCAGAATCCGGCACGACAAAGGAGTCGGCCCGGCGAGTCCTTTTGCGCGGGCGGGATGGGCCCGGTGAATGCTGTCGATTGGAGCTTCTTCTTTTGGTTTTTGGTCGGAAGGAGCATGTGCGGTGAGCGTGGGAGCATTTGGTGCAAGCACCGCCGGGAGTAGGTTGGAAGCATCGAAGAACTCTTCCGCATTGGTGAGATTCAGCGCAGCGGGTGCACTCCATCGCAGCTGGTTGACTAGGGTGAGGTGGAGTGTAGAATGGGTTATGAAAGGGGATTGGGGAGGGTTGTTTGGTTGGGAAGGGGGAATACGGTGTAGAGGGAGCATGAATGGATTGTTCTGGTGGGTTGGTTGGTGGAGGAAAAGAATCGCTGGGGACAGGATTCAAAAGCAAGGGGGATGTGGAATTTATATTTGTGTTGGGCATTGGTGGCGAAGGTGGAGAGGCATACAGAGCAGTGGAAAGCATTGTGCAGGCTGATCAAACGGCTTTGGCAAAGATGGAAAGTATTTGCAAAGTTAATTGCCTCAGGATATACTAAACGCGGAGGGAAAGTGGAAAGTACGGTTTGCGGGGCTGAGCGGTGATGCAGATTAGGCAATCAGATGTGGGTTACTCAGGAAGGTGCTGCGGGGTAGATTGGTGCTAAGGGCTGCCAATCAGCAGGGGAAGGAGAGGATTGTTCAACGGATAGCGATCCAAACCGGTGGGCTGCGAGAAGTAGGGTGGTGTCGGTCAGCAGTAAGGGTTCCGGAAGTAAGGCGGATGCGGGATTGGTGATTAGGGAAAAACAGCTGCGGAGACGGAAACCGGGGGGTATCGGGGGTATTGGGGGAACGGGGTGAGGGATGGGAAGGGAGGGAGATTTGTAAATATGATATCATATCATATCATATCATATCATATCATACATACCTACATACTTTTTACATCGGAACAGAACATTAGATTAATTGAAAAAAATTTTTCATTACATTTAGAATGCGTTTCTTTTACATTCGGTTACACTTGCGGGAAAATCGCTGACCAAGACTCTTAGGGAGAAAAACTGCGGAAGCGCAAGGGAATAAGAAAGGGCCAACTTGTTTGGGGTTCTTAGTCTAGAGCATAAGTTTCTCTTAGATCTTGGTTCATTAGTCCTATCAAGCGGAATCATCAAGTTCTGGAACCTGCGGAGAGTCGATTTCGTGTGCGGACACGGATTATCTTGCCACAACGCAAAATGCCGTGTATCCGCTGAAGCACCCACGGGTACCCAAGTTTTTTCATAACCGTATACCCACCCTGTGCCCGGCAGGTATCCGCGGTGAATTTCTTGGGAGCTCTCCTAGTGCTACCTTCTCATTGGGCATACGCCGCGGGTTGGAGACCAGGAGCCCAAATTCCTTTGTGTATGCCTTGGTGACCATTCCTAAATAGAAATTCAGACAGATATGTAATTTAACAGATCATGTAAAAAGTGCATTTCATGCATCTATTTCAGATTTACTTTTTTATTGTTTTATTGCATATATTGATGCTACATGTATTTTTCCTGGATAGACCAGTATCTGTTCTTTGAGGAAAAATTGTATTCAATAAGATTATCTTTCTTATTTGAGAGATTATGTATTTTTGTACATCCCTTGATTTGATATAGAGATTTTATGCTTATAGAGGGGTTTTCCTGTATGTACTTAAAATATTCCACCATGGGAAAACTGGGCTCACTGGCTGACCAGTGACACCAAAAGTACAAAGGGCCCCTTTGTTCTTTTGGTGTCACTGGACAGCCATAGAGCCCAGTTTTCCCATGGTGTTCATACATAAAGCTCATTCTAGATAAATACATTTTATTCCTTTCACATTTATTTTATGTAAAATTTATATTTAGTTTTTTTCTAGCATAATAGTATTTACTACCAGATGTAGCCAAAGGTGGTTAAGGAGTAGGAATTTGAGTATACCTTCAGTGATTGACCCACCTTATCTTTATATGAGAAATCCAAATATGCAATAATATTTGGGTTTTGGTGAATATTTAAACAAATAATTATTATTCTTTGTAAAAGAATTAATGATTTTGTTTTTATTATATTTTTACTTGGTATTTTTATTATTCTGAGTTTTATTGTTACATTTTTGGATTTCTCAACATTGTAGCAAGCTGACAGATTGTGTTTCTGATAATCATTGCACAGAATCACCTCTCAAAAATACGTTTGTTATAAATTGGATGTTGAAAAAAATAATTTTTTATGAGTTGTTCATTGCCGGCAATGAAATTACAGATGATGACTTATTTTTGGCTGGTAAGAATCATGGGGGTTGGGGTGCTGAGATTCATTCTAGGAGATGGTAAACCCAATCTTCTTCCTCAACATCCCAGAGGTTTTCCATATAGGAAGTTGAAGGGTAGCTAATGAAGATGTGAATTTTATTTGAGTGTGCACATGCTACCATATGTGATTTTAAAGCTAACTAGTGATCTGTTACTGAGCCACAAGGGGGATTGGGCTAGTTAGAATAAGCTACTGAGCGATTTGAGGATTGTTGGCTACCCAAAGAGTAACATAACAGGGGTGGATGCTCTTACAAATTTGCAGAAGGTAAAAAAAGGTTCCAGAGTGGGATATTGGGGGTTAGAACAGTGAGTGACCCTAAGTTTATTTTCATAAACAGCTTACACATGCAATAAAATTGTGATATTTTCTGCTCCTTTTATGTGTTTTATATTTTGGCAGATTTTTTTTGCACTTCCCAAAAATTATCACACACCACCTTTTCAAATCAGGAAGAGGTTGAGTTTTTTTTTCCTTTGTTCAAATATTTAAAAAAATGCTTTTAGTGGTCCTAAAATTACCAAATTTTTTTCCTAGTCTCCTGAACACCACTGCTTCACTTTTCAAGGTTTTTGACTAGAAAGAAAATCAGTGTACACCTCCTGAAGGGGGTTTGTAAAGTAAATAATTATGGGTGTTATTAATGTTTTTTATTTTTCACAGATACTTTAACCTTATTGTCATGCTGGATAAACATTTGAGCAAGAAAGCTGAAAGAATTATAAACCTCTCTTGAAATAAAATTTTGAAAAAAACTGGTACATGCACCAGAAAATTGCAAAATTAGACATAAAAGAAATTTATAAGGAGTAGTTTTTTTTTTTGAGCTAAAAAGCTCAAAATGTGAAGCAGGGGTGCCCAGGAGGCTGCCAAAAATGTTTGGTCATTTTTGGACACTTGGAAGTTGGAAGTATTTTTTATAAACATAAAAAATAATAATGAAAATGGGAAATCTTCCTGACATCAAAGGTGGTGCAAGGCAGGAAAAGGGTGGTGCAAAAACTTCCCCCCTACTTATTATAGAGGTTCTGAATATTATGATTCTTTTTATGAAGAACAACAAGTGTGATATTGAGCACATGAGTAGACATGATTTGGAGAAATTTAGATCACACCTTTTTATGAAGAACAGAAAGTGTGATATTGAGAATATGAGTAGACACGAGTTGGAGAAATTTAGATCACACCTGAGGATACAAAGGATCGGAATGATGATTAGAATAAAATAAATGAGTATTGATTTTCAATGAAGAAATAAAAATAACTAGAAAAAAAAACAATGAATCTTTCTATGAAGAACAGCAAGTGTGATATTGAGCACATGAGTAGACACGAGTTGGAGAAATTTAGATCACACCTGATATAGAAAATGAATGAGTAATAGCTTGAGAGAATTAACAAAAGAATAACTGTGATCTGACCTGAAGATACAAAATATCGGAATGATGATTAGAATAAAATGAATGAGTATTGATTTTTAATGAATAAACAAAAATAACTAGAGAACTATTACAACTGCTGATCACAGTATAAATAGGAACTAGTTTTAGGTTTCAAATAAATCAAACTTTGTTTATCGCATCACTCCGCCACAGTTGATTCTTACCATCTCAATACTTATATATATCAAGCTCTAATTTTCAATTAAAAATTTTCAGAAATAAAAGAAAAAATTGCTTTACATGAAAAATGATCATCTTTTGTTTTTTTTTCTTGAAATCAAAATATCCACAGTCCTCCATAAGCTGAAATAATTCCTGAATTTTTCTACGGTTTCCTTGTCTCAATACTTATATATATCAAGCTCTAAGTTTCAATTAAAAATTTTCAGAAATAAAAGAAAAAATTGCTTTACATGAAAAATGATCATCTTTTGTTTTTTTTCTTGAAATCAAAATATCCACAGTCCTCCATAAGCTGAAATAATTCCTGAATTTTTCTACGGTTTCCTTCCTCTTTTTTTTTTTTTTTTATTAGTTCTTTTCATTTAAATATTTACTTATAAAATAATTCATGAGACAAGTGAATTTAATATCACTTGAAATCAGTTGCTAGTTTTTGATGTATCTCTGATTTTTTTTCTTTTTGATTTTATTATAATAAACCACAGTTATGACAAGGAGTTTTATAATTACAAAAAAAAAAGAAGGTTGGGTCACTTTATTACAGCATTGTACCTCACTGATAACCATATCACTTTTGTTGAGAAAAATCAATTATTATTGTTACTTTATCAAGCCCTCTTATTTTGGAAAGATAAAATAAAAATAAAATAGCATGATTTGGCCTAAAAAAAAAAATGCTTTCTATCAAGTATTACTATAGTTTTTGAGAAAACTGTCTGGATGTTGAATTGTGCATTTCCCCATGTTGATTTTGGCTTCCCAGTTTTTGGAAAATCATTTCCTCTTATTACCCAATAATATGCCCGGTAATCAAAAAAATTAGACCCCTTTTTGTATCTGAGTCACCCTCATTTTGACTGGAAATGGTCCTGTTTTTGAAAAACTATTTCCTCCTTCTAACTTGATCCTGTCCTTTGTTAAATTACCTTGAAAATGGCTTGTGTAACTCACAACCTCACCTTTCACAAACACTTTAGAATGAAAAAACTCAAAAAAATTTCCCTACTCATTCCTTTTTTTAAAAATAAAATCACAACAGAATTGTTTTCATTCCTAAATACAGTTTGACCAAGATCAAAAAAAAAGAAAAAAAGAAAAAGTCAAGAGCAATAGTAAATTAATTGATCTGGATGGCCCTGCCTGTGGAATATTGATGGAATCTTCTTTGCAAGTTTCATTAACAATGATGAAAACTTTCTTTTTTTTTTGAAAATAAAAACCATATGCTTCTGTGAGGATGGCTTGAAAAGAAAGAAAAAGAGTTACTTAGTTGATTATCTGAGTGTAGAAAACCAAAGCAGTGAGTTGTCCAATGGTCAATAAGCGGGGAAAGGTTCAGGGCTATGACTGACCAGCTATAAAATAATAACGGTAAAACTTTAAGGATAAAATTTCCATCAGCAAAATAAAGAAACAAAAATAGAAAACAAATAAGAAAAATAATAAAAATAAAGAAATAAAATAAGAGTGTTGTTCTACCTTTAAGGACAAGATCCAAGAATAAAAATAATAAACTAGACTGAGTTGGAGAAATGATTTTGCTGATTGATATATGAGACTAATAATAGAAAGTGTTTTGAAGATGAGTATGATAAAATAAAAATAAAAATAAAATAAGATAAAAATAAAATAGAATAAATAAGAATAAAAAATAAAAAATAAAAAATAAAAATACCAGAGCTGATGTGTTTGATTATAATTTTAATCTTTAAATCTGAATATAAGAATAATAAAATCTGGAGGAGACTGAGTAAAATAAATGAGGTTAATGTACTGTGAATTTTGATGTTGAGTGAGTTGAAATAAATAAATACCAAAGTCTTCTGTCCAGTTCACAAAGACCTTCTTATGATTGTATCAGAAATAGAAGATGAAAAAAAAAATTTTAAGTGTGAGAAAATTTTCTAAGTCTACGTTGCTAAACCCCTAATTTTAATTTTAAGACCCCTGGCAAATTTACTAAATAATTTTCAAAATAACACAAAGTTAACATAAAAACAACAAACAATTGTTATTTCAACCCACGCTTTCCGGTAGTTGCCCCCGTCCGTCTGAAAGGTGACTTAAAATGCCGCCTAGACATGCACAAGTCAACATCCAGACAGTTTTCTCAATCTCTTTAGTATTGTTAATTGAAGAAAATAACAAAAATATATTTAGCAAAAAAAAAAAACAAAAAGAAAAAACTGGAAAAAATCAGTATTTTTATTTTTATTTTTTTAAGAAGAAATAGCTACAACTAAAATAAACTATTTCTTCCTTGGTATTATTGTATTTGTAGTGTCCACCCTATTTATTTCATCATAAGGCTTTCCCCCAAATTTGAAATGGATAGATACTGGGTATAACTTTACCCATGAAACTTGATGTCCACACACATACATATATACATATTATTGCAAGTGACCTATACTCAAATGATTCACTCAATTCTGTGGAAAAAAGTAAGATCAAATTTCAAAAAAAACAAAAAAAGGAAATAAGAAATGTATGACAACAAGTGAATAAAGTAAACAAAATCTCCCAAGTGACTTGATATATAATTATAAAAAAGATATAAAAATAAAAAATGATGATGATGACTTAATCCATATGAAAAAAAAAAATACAACAAAAATTTTAAAAGTTTCAAGAATAAAAAAATGAAAAAAAAAAAAAAATGAATAAATAAAATACAAGAATTATTATTTTTCTTTATTTTATTTTTTTTGTTACATAAATAGACTGTTTATATGACAACTTGAATTGAATGATTTAAGCTTAATTATTATTTCTTTTTGTAAAGAAAGAAGAGTTATTGATTATTTATTTTTTATATATGTATGTATTGTTCTTGTTTGAGTTTTATTTTATTTTATCTTATTGTTTATATCTTCTGAAAAGAATGGGGGAGAGAGAGAAAAAGAAAAGAAAAGATGACTAAAAATATAAATATTAAAAAAACAACAACATAGAAAACTTGAAAGAGAAGAGTAAATAAATTTCTTGACTGGTTATGATGTGAGGAAGATGATAATAATCTGATTAGTTGTTTACTATCGCAATGATTAAATTAGTTAAGATTTGTAAAGAAGAACTTTTTTAAAGCAAAGATCAGGATGATTTTTTAAATTAAATAATGATTTTTTTAGTCTTTTAGGTAAATGAAAAGACCAAATTTTAAAATCTTTTCTATTATTATCAAATATTGTTTTTTTATTAATAATTATTTTCTTAATAAGATACTCTCTTCTTTCTTTTTTTAAATGATGATGAGGATTAAGCATAAAATAATTATTAACGAAATTGTAATAATTTTTATTGAAATAATCTGATAATACACATTTCATGGTATTTTTAGATGAGCAAGATGGTGATGAATTTCTTGATGATTTGGTTGGTTTTGGTGAGCTTGGGGAAGGTTGAATTAGTGATGATGGTAACATTTGATCAGATGGATTGCGAATTTCGTACTCAGGATTATTGTAATCCTGTGTAACTCGTTGGTAAGAATCTCCCTCCTTTACACTCTGTGGGCCATACGATGACCAGAGTAAAGAAACAAAAATATGATGTGCTTCAATTTCATTGTCTTTTTTTTTTATTAGAGGTTTCTTTAATTTGATTTATAAAACCAATAGGAAATCAAGACAAAAGAGTTAATTTACCTGAGGAATTGAATTTGATTCAGCTTGTATACAATTCTGAACTCCAGATTTATCGGAGTGCAAAACCTTGGAGTGTCCAACTGAGTTAACATTCCCAGTTAAGCAATGGGTATCGTCAGCTAAATTGAAATCTTTATCAGGATTTTGATCAGTTAAGGGATTGATGTTTGTTCCAAGATTTGATCTTTCGAGTGAAACTGGATTAGAAGAATTATAGATTTAGTTACCCACTAATGAAACAAAGTATGATATTAAACTGATGATACACACTTGGTAGTAGAGAAGAAATCTGTAAACTTGAACCATCCAGGGTGGCATTTATAGGTTCTAATGTTGTTGAATGAAAAGTTGATCCAATAACCTTCATAATTGGCTGTGTTAGAGATTGAAAACCTTCGAGTCGAAAACTAGATAAGAAAAGACCAGCAAGAATCGTGATTAAACAACCAAATGCAAGGGGATAATTTCTAGAATTGGTTTTAGTTTCTTTTCTCTCGACTGGCATCACTGCAGGGTTGAAAGGGATCAGTAATTGATGAAGCTTGACTACGGATGAAGTAGACAATAAGCTTAATTCAGTCGGGCGCAGGAAACGATGGTTCAATGAATCCAATGAGTTCTGGAGTAATAAATTTGGGAAGGCCAATTCGTTGATTAAAAACTCAGGATTAGTAAATGGGCGCTCAACATGAGCGGGGGGCTTAGGAGTCCATTTGATGAATTGAAGAAAGCTTTGGAAAAAAGAATGAAAGATTGATTTTCTTTCCTCGAGCTTAATAGGTAGAACTTTGAATAAATGAATTCCATTGGGACGGGCCAAGCTGAGCTCGTTAAACCACTTTGATGTAAAACAATGAGATGAACTTGTAGCAAGAATGATTAAAGTAGGTTGAAGGGGTAATACGGATAGAAAGGCGAGCTGCTTTTCATCGGACAAACAAGTCATGTCATTAAGAACGATCTCTAGCCAAGATGTCTGATGAAGCAAATCAGGATTTGTGGTAGGAGAATTTGTTGAAAAAGTAGAGTTGGAAAGGGCGCGAGAGACAGCCTTTCGAAATCGAATTGAAGAGAAAGCAGGCCAATTCCATTTATAGGAATCTGTTAGATGACGATGATGAGAGTTGTAATCTAAATTCAAAGAATGAACTTGAGTAAAATTTAAACGAAGATGAAATGAGATTTGATTATAATGAGATTGATCGAGTTGATGACCAAAGAGATAAACGTGCAATCGATGTGATAAATCAGATCCAGGGAAATGAATGAAGGGTAAGCTCGGAGATGATGAAGAATGATGACTTGGTTGATCGGTTTCATTCAAAGAGGGAGAAGAAGTAGATTTAAAATCAGGATGATCACTTGAAAAGACACTTTGATGATCTGATGAAAGGGATGAAACGAATTCAGTAGGACTAGGTTGACATTGACCGAGCCATTCGGAATGAAACCTGAGGTAAAATAAGTTAGATTGATGAAACAAAATGTTAAACTAAGAAAAAAAAAAAAAAAAAAAAAAAAGAGAAAAAAAAGATGATTTGATCGACTGAATGGAGAGGATCAGGGAATGAGAAGAGACTATTAATGGAAGCCTCAGTACTTTCGTCTGAGTTGAGGCATGATAGATCGAGTTGAGGATGAGAAAGATTTGAAGATGTTTGGTTTAAGATGAAACTATGTTGAGGGTGTTGTATGATTGATTCAAGAAGAAAATCTTGATGTTGTTTTTGTTTTTGTTTTTCTTCTTCTTGTTCTTCTTGTTCTTCTTGTTCTTCTTGTTCGTTTGATGTTTGAATTGAAGGAGTCAGTACATTTATGAAAGAATCGTTTAAATCAGTTGAAGACATAATTTCTGTTGAGAATGGTTTTTTGAAATTAAAAAAAAATCAGCCAGTTTTTAAAATCCAGCTGTGTGTATCCCAGTGTATCCCAGACAACAGTAGTAAGAAAAAACTTACAAATTAATTGATTATTTACTCTGAATAGCAATTTGTTTATATTCATATAACTGAGGTACAAATCAAAAATATATTGTTATTTAAAATTCGAAGACAAATAAAACTTATACAAAAAATAAAATAAAAAATGTCCAAAAAAATTCCTACTGTCTTTTTTTTTTTCATCAAAAGGAATACAAAGCTGAAAACAATTATGATTTCTATGACTAGAATGAATAGTAAAAATAATAAATAAGAAAATATCCTGTACCATCCATAAAATAAAAGATATTCAAGAATGTCAAAATATTCAACAATGTCAACTTGGGAATGAGCTCAACTTTTGAATTATCCATCAAAAGGTAATTCAGAGGGTAGAAAATCAAATTCATAAGGTAAGAACATTCCTTTTTTACCCTCTTTGACTAGCCAAATCAAATTCCATACGTCTTCAGCGTATTTATCCATACTAAAATTATTTAAAATCCAATCTTGAGCCAGTTTGGCTTTATTCATTCTTTCTTGATCATTCTTTAACCACCAATTTAATGTCTTGATGATATGTTCATTAGAATCTTTATTTGAAAGTGGAACGATGGCTTTTTGAAACATTCCTTGTCGATCTAATGGAATATTTCCTGCAATTAAACATCCAGCTGCAGCTGCTTCAACATATTTTTGAACAGAATAACCCCAACGTGAATCAGTTACTAAACAAATTTTAGCTCTTCCAAAATCACTCCCAAAATCAATTAATTGTTGTTCTTGCATTTCAGCTGTCAATTTTCTATTTCTTTGATCAGCTGACTTGATATCTTCATATCCTGGATGTCCGCGTATCCAACCTGGCAAAGTTTTATTTCTAATCATATCTGCTAGTCTTGCTCTGAATGGGTAAAACCCCCCCAAATCACCTGCTATAATTATATCTTCTGGCCGATTATTCATCACAGGATGGTAAAATATCTTTTTATCTATAAAATGAGGTTGATGTACTAGTAAGGCTTCAGCCGCAAATCGTGCTCGATATTCAAATAATTCATAAGCATAAGGCGCCAAGACTAAACTAACATTCGCCACTGTTTTTTTTTTTTTTTTTTTTTGGAGAAATCAAATAGTTTTTTAGCTTTAGCATTCTTCCATTTCTCTTTACATGAATATATTATAATGATATATAGATATATATATATACGTAGAAAAACGCACAATTATAAAATTCTGCCTTCCTCATGTCTCGCATTTCATGAGGACGATCAATAATAATGACACCTTTACCCATCTGACTGAGCTCTTTGACCTGAGCGAACCAAGGTTTAGGATCTATGTGTAAGAATTTAACTTGATCGTTATTGAAGTAAACCACGACGGCGTCAAAGTGATCGGAGCGACCAAAGTGACTAGCAACGTTTTGAGCTAAACTAAGCGATGAATTCCAGCCTTCAAAATCAGGACCCCATAGTTTTGCACTGGATATGAGGTCAGATCGAGCTACGAATGCATCTAAATTATCCACGAGAGATGGAAATATAAAAATATAGTGTAAGCATAGAGATTTTTTAAATAATATTTGGGAAAAAAAATTGACCATGAGAATGAAGCATCCAACGATCCATTAAAACATTTGCAGTATCCTTATCAATAAGATGTAAGATTTTCAATTTAGAACGACTAGGTCCTACGTTAGATGAGGATTTTTGAAAAGTTAGGCCCCAATTTTGAGCGAGATGTTGAACTTGATCCCATTTAAGACAACTACCATCTTGACAATTTTGAAGAGAGAATTGATGTGTTACAGTAGAAGGTATGACGAATAATAGACCGAGTAGAGCCAAAAGGAGGAGAGGTAAGAAGACTCTTACAATGAAGAACTTGAGACGTGAACGAGATTTATGAATTCCATAATTTGGAAGATGATTTGATGCCATGGGTAGATTAGAATCATTGCTTGCGAGTGGGAAATAGCTTGATGATGAGGTCATGGTTGAAAATCAAATTCAATATTTTTTTTTTTACCAATTTATGCCCAATCCGGGTTTGATTCAGGGGGTGCTCATCGGGTGAAACCCGAAATCGCCTTTGCCACCCGGTATCTCGGGACCGAAAAAACGCAGACTTTCTTTCGGGTATCCACCGAGTCGCTGAGTATCCCGTCGGGTACGGGTATAAAACATTTTTGTCTTGATCACCCCCAATTGGTGATTCACCAGTACCACCATTTTTACAGGGCATAAGATAGCTCCAAATAGACCACATACAGTGAATCATGAAAAATGTGATCATTGAATTTCTTCAAACCCTAAATGAGGCCACTGAGTTTCTGTGTAGTCTCAGATCAGTTTATACAAAGCTCAACTTGGTTATCCCAATTTAAATTGGAATTATTCAAGGGCTATTATAAGTAGGGGGTCGGTTTTTGCACCACCCAAATCCTTCCTCGCACCACCTTTTGACATCAGGAGGATGTCAAGTTTTTTTCAATTTTTTCAATATTTTTAAAAAATACTTCTAATGGTCCTAAAGCTACCAAAAATTTTTGACAACCTCCTGAGCCCCCCTGGAACATATTCTGAGCTTTTTAGCTCAAAAATAAACATTGAAGTAATCTTATTTAGGGAGTAACCTCAATCAAAAAAAATAAAATAAAAAAAAATGGTTAATGCGGGAAATATGGGCTAAAACGTTTATCACATGTAATTCCACACTATTGGAATGAGGGATAAATTTTTTATCCATGGGGAAGCAAAAAGATTCACTTTTACATTTACTTTTGTAAAATTTTGATACATGCACATGTTTCTGCAAAAGTAAATGTAAAAGTGACTTTTTTGCTTCTCCGTGGATCAAAATTTTATCCCACATTCCAATAGTATTGAAATAAATGTGATGAATTTTTTAGCCCATATTTCCGGTGTTAACCATTTTCTTTATTTTTCTTTTTTGATTTAGTGTACTCCCTAAATAATTAACCTCAATCAAAAAAAATAAAAAATAAAAAAATGGTTAATGCGGGAAATATGGGCTAAAACGTTTATCACATGTAATTCCACACTATTGGAATGTGGGATAAATTTTTTATCCATGGGGAAGCAAAAAGATTCACTTTTACATTTACTTTTGTAAAATTTTGATACATGCACATGTTTCTGCAAAAGTAAATGTAAAAGTGACTTTTTTGCTTCTCCGTGGATCAAAATTTTATCCCACATTCCAATAGTATTGAAATAAATGTGATGAATTTTTTAGCCCATATTTCCGGTGTTAACCATTTTCTTTATTTTTCTTTTTTGATTTAGTGTACTCCCTAAATAAGGAGTACTTCAATGTTTTTTTTTTGAGCTAAAAATCTCAGAATATGTGGCAGGGGGGCTCAGGAGGTTTTCAAAAAATTTTGCTAGCTTTAGGACCATTAGAAGTTTTTTTTAAAAATATTTAAAAAATTGAAAAAAAACTCAACATCCTCCTGATGTCAAAAGGTGGTGCAAGGCAGGATTTGGGCAGTGCAAAAACCAACCCCCTATAAATAAAACCATTTACAATTCCTAAAAAATCTTCTTCACTGATAAAATTTTTACTTCTTACATACAGGGTAGCTGACAACTTCCAAAGCATCATTAAATCAAAAAAAAACTCACTGCCAAAATAGGTAAAAAATACTTTCCTGGTGCTCTTTTTTTTTTCTTACTCAAATTGGCACTGGGATTTTTTTTCAAAAAAGCCTTTTCTGTTTTTTTTTTTTTTCAACATTCTTTGGCAGTTGTCAGCACTGCCCTTTCAGAATTTTTTGAAATGCTTTGGGACTTAATTAAAGTAATTGAAAATGGGTTTAAATTCTTAAAATTATGAAAAACAACTATATTTTACTTTTTTTCTTTATTTTTTGTACATGTTCTTTGAAGCTTTGTTTTTATTTCCTAAAGGGGTTAATGTGGAATTGTTGCTATCCATTTAACAGGTTTTAATGGGCCTGATTCATATTTCCATCTGTTGTTTCTCTGTGTCCATTCTCCACTCACATCCTTACATTCCTTTTTATCTCTAATTTTTTCTTATTAAAGTGAATAATTATGATAAAAATTTCCCTATTTTTATCAGGTTAGTTGGTCACTTATCCAGTTAGTTAGAAGTATTTTCCTTGATTTTTAGTGGTCAATAAGTTCCATCTATATTTAGGTATGGTTTGGCTGCACTGTGTGCCTGTAAATATTTTTCTGGCACCCACCAAACCTGTGCACACTCATGTGCACCGGTTTGCTACAGAAAAAAGTTACAGGTCTGAGGGTTTGGAAACCCTGTAAGTCTGGATATTTTGTGTATCCAGAATTACACAGATCCACTCAGGAATGTGTCAATATCAATCCACCTATTTGGTGGATTGATATTCACACACAGATCCAATACCTCCAGCGCTGGTAAAACTACCCACCGGCATTGGACCCTTTTCCCAATATTTTTTTAAAGTCAATGTAAATATGATATCATCAAATTGGCCTTCCAGCCACTATAAGTAAGCCCCTCCTCCCCGCCTATAACTTCTACCACCCCTTTCCAATATTCTCATCAAGCATGCTATATCATTACTGACATGTATCTTGATTTTTCTACCCACCTTCTTTCCACGCTACTAGTTTTATGCAAAATCTACACCACTTCTTCTGCTACACCCCTTTCTCCAGCTTTATTCATGTGAGCCCAAATATTACCTCCACCATTGATATCTGCTTCACCGGGACCTCCTCCACCCATATCTTCTTCACCGGGAATGATGGATTCCCAAACCTCCATCACGCCCTCCCAATCAGTTTCTTAGCCATTTCCTTCTCTGGTCAAAATTCTTCAGCTGGTTGAATCACAATAAAATCTGCCCACCCAGATGAAAACAGACTTCTCAAATTTTCTAACAGACTCGCAATTGTCTTCCCATCACCTCCAAACTAGAGAAAACCAGCTAACTCAGTCCCAAACAGATTTCTCTCAATCAGTACCAGACTCACAACTGTCTGCCCATCACCTCAAAAGTACGTGCCGCGGGAGTCAAGCTGATGATACCCTTTTGATTTCAACTCTTTCCAATCAGCACGCAATGAAAGGGTTCAAAATATCCACTTGGTCCGCAGAATCCAAGGCACTGGAGGTATTGTAAACTGCCAGTGGCTCAAAAGCCAAAGATGTGGTGGTGTGTTGGTTTTGTTACAATGTGGTGAGTAATTTTTTTTTTTTAACCTAATCCTGCTGAATCCACCCATACTGACCCAATTTAATGACTGTCTTAGCTTAGAAAAAAGTATCAACAGGTGAAACACCTGCAACAACTATCTGGTGCTTGTTGGGACCCAGACCTCAACACAATCACCCTCCCGACTCATATGTGGGCGGAACTCTCAACAAAAAAGAGTTCTTCCGCTGGAGGACCCACTCTTCCCTGCCTTTCAATGTGATTTTGAATCTGGTGGACAGCCAGGGGCAACTGGAAACCACACAGAATTTGGCAATATTGATCCAATATCCCCCTCTGTGACGGAGGGCCAGCTACGCTACTTGTAGCGTGTAGCCTAGCATAGTGTAGCTTATTAAGCTACGCTACAAAAGCGCTACTGTTAGAGGTTTTTTTTTTTGCAACTAAAACTACTTTTTCTTTCCAAAAGAAATAAATAATTTAGAATAGCGTAGCATAGATGCCCCAAAATAAAGTGAATGCTACCAAGATCTCCTGTAATCTGTAGCATAGCAGTGTTATTTTTTTGAAAACGCTACACTATAGTAAAGTGCAGCTCAAGCAACCGCTACGCTAGATGTGAGGATAGACCTTTTATTTTTTTCAAGTGCTACACTTCAATTTAGTAGCACAAGCAACCAATGTAGCATAGCATGTGGTATTTACAGCTTAAGGATTCTTCATTTAACTTGTGTTTTCTTCAAAAAACAGAAAAAAAAAACTTTTGACAAATGATAAAACTTGATGAAAAGAAAAAAAGACTCAGCAAAAAATAAAAAAACTAAGTTGGAATTAATGACCTTTTCTGGAAAGAAAGAATTGAAATTTTTTTTTGGAAAGAACAAGTTGAAACTTTTTCTTTTGAACAAAACAGAAGTAAAAAAATTTTGAAAAAAAATGAAACTTCATGAAAAAAAAAGCTTATAAGAATAAAAACAAGAAAATATATATTCAAAAAAATCACCATGATAGCCTGTGGAGATGATAAAATTGATGAGGCCATTTTATTTTGTCTTAATAAAGATTTAGTGCAATAAATTTTGAACTACTGGACCGATTTTGTTGAAACTTAGTGAAAATCAAAGCTGAGATCGTTCTTTACAACTTTCTCTGTGATAGTTTTGTCCAAAATTCGCTTGTTTAGGAGATCAATTTGACTGAAGTTGAGTGAGCCAGTATGTGCTGATTTGGATGATCTTAAGGAAAATGTAATGAATCAAAAGCAGCTGTCCAAGGCTGTTGGTTTAACAGAAAAGATTTGAATAACCAATGGCCCAATTAAAGTGAAATGGGTCCAATATTGAACCTCTATTCATCATTTTGTCAAAGGAATTCATATGTGTAATGATTCACAAAAAGCTATTGAAGGCTTTTGGTTCAAGAGAAAGAGTTTGAAGAACCAATGACACAATTGTTGTTTTTATTTGAGTTTTGATTTTTATCTTATGTTTCTTGAGGATAATTTTGAGATAAGAGAATTTTGAGAGTTGAGGAAAGTTGAGGGCAGCTGGGAGAAGGCTGGAGACAGTCAGTTGAGGTGGTCGGAGAAAAGATAGAGAATGACTGAATGATTTATATTACTTGAGCTATGTCAGTTTTATATAGTGAACAAGAGAGCCCCCTGGCCATATCCAGAGGGGCTTAATAAAAACAAGTAAAATAAAAATAAATCAAGTTTATAAAATCAACTAAGTTGAAATAATAAAGTAATAAAAATAAAGAAAATATAAAATATAAAGAAAATGATAAAAACAACTAAGTTGATGATCATGACAAAGTCATTAATAATAAAAATAATATTTTTGATAATAATTATGACAAAGTCATAAAAAAGAATTATGACAAAATCATGATTAACTAAAATGATAAAATCATAAAATGAAGGCTAAGTCATTAAGAATATGTATTTATGTAACAAAGTTACAGAGACATGACAAGGTCATGATAAACTAGGACTAAGTAGTTTTAAGATGATTAAATAATATTTAATTTAATTTTAATATGATAAGGGCAAGACTAAAAGTACCCTAGATTCCAACAACAATTCAAATGAAATGGGTCCAATATTGAACCTCTTTTCATCATTTTTTCAAAGGAATCACTCATGGTAGTCATACAATTCAAATGAAATGGGTCCAATATTGAACCTCTTTTCATCATTTTTTCAAAGGAATCACTCATGGTAGTCATGAAAAAGAATAAAATAAAAAAAAAGAACTTGTCAGTAATGTCAATGGCTGACTTGAAAAAAAATGAAGAAAAAAGGGAGATCAAACTAGGTGTACCATGTTTGTGGGTTAGAGCTTCTTTTATATTTTTGGGTGTCTGGTTGTTGCTTTTTTTTTTGTTTTTTGTTTTTGTTTTTGTTTTTTTTTTTTTTTTGGTGGAATTATGGGTTA
>KN361552.1:2519-18798 GCA_000785685.1 Uromyces viciae-fabae
TGAAACCCTTTTAACATGGCTTCTTGGGAAAATACTGGTACAAACAATTGTTTATAGTTAACTTGGGAAATTTGATCTTGCTTATATTGATTAAAACTTTTGTAAACCACCAAATTTCCATGAAGTTACTCCTTTTTTATCCACATTTGGGCAAAAATGTAACGTAACAACACCCAAGTTATCCTAAATTGGGCAAAAATGTAACGTAACCTGGTTTCTGTAGACTATCTGGGGAACGTAACTAGCAAAAAAGGAGCCAAACCACCAAATTTCCATGAAGTTACGCCTTTTTTATCCACATTTGGGCAAAAATGTAACGTAACAACACCCAAGTTATCCTAAATTGGGCAAAAATGTAACGTAACCTGGTTTCTGTAGACTATCTGGGGAACGTAACTAGCAAAAAAGGAGCCCTTTTTCTGCAGGAGATATTGTAACTTGTGGTCAGGTACCTGGAACTGGAAGATAACGTAACTGTAAAAGTTACAATACATTCAAAGTTATCCATATGGAGAACATATCTGCCCACCGCTGTACCAAGTCCACTATGGTGGATTATGCTACCTAGGGTAGAAAGCAGATACTCAATAAGATAAAAAAAAAGATTAGAAATGGAAAATAAAAAATAAAGGGAAGCCCGTTTTGCACCACCATTTTCTTGCCTGGAACCATCTTTTTTTTATTCTTTTTGGTATTTTTCAAATATTTTTTAAAAATATTTCCTGCATTAACTATTTTTTATATATTTTTTAGTTGATTTTGTGTACTCCTCCCTACATAAAAAGTACCACAATATTTTTTTTGAGCTAAAAAATTCAGAAAGTGGAGCAGGGGTGTTTAGGAGGTTAGAAAATAAGTTTGGTAATTTTTTGAACAACTAGAACTATTTTCAAAAAATATTTGAAACAAATCTAACAAACTCAATGTCCTCCTGACATCAAAAGGCAAACAACAAACTCCCCCCCCCCCCAAAAAAAAAAAAAAGATGTTGATCAGTTGAAGTTTATTGGAAGTTGTGGTGTGGTGAGATAGAGGAGTACAGTCATTGATTGGCCCAATGGTATTTGGGCTTGGCCACACGACCTTACCCAAGGGCCAAAACAGAAAAATGAAGCCTGCTTGGCACAAAGCCCAGCCCCTGGGGCACACACCCAAGTCTGTGTGGCATATGGTACCAAGCCGGCCTTAAATCTGTGCCCAGACACCGGGTGCAATATTGTGTCCTGCAGGTTCACAGTCCTGTAACACTAACAGGACATGGGTGTCCAACAGCAATACAGGTCATGAGGTGTGGATCTCAACACGCAGGCCAACAGGGCCACCTGTCACAGGTGTGGATCTCAACACGCAGGCCAACAGGGCCACCTGTCACATGCGCAGTTACTGCACAAAGAGGGTTCACAGGCCTGTCCACAGAATGACAGCTACAGGACACCCTGTCATGCAAATGATGCATGACAGACACCGGGAACAATATTGTGTCCTGTAGCGTAATCAGTTTTTACAGTTGTGTAACACTACAGGACCTTCACCCGCAACCTCTGTCATGCATCAATTGCATGACAGGTTGTCCTGTAGCTGTCCTTCTGTGGACAGGCCTGTGAACCCTCTGTGCGCAGTAACTGTGCATGTGACAGGTGGCCCTTCCGGCCTGTGTGTTGAGATCCACACCTCATGACCTGTATTGCTGTGGGACACCCATGTCCTGTTAGTGTTACAGGACTGTGAAACCTGATTATGCTACAGGACACAATATTGCGCCCGGTGAGACTGGCTGGCAAGACCATAATACATCTCTGAATGCTGGTTTTGGTTTTCTGATGACTTGAGATGAAACAGGAGGTAACAATATGAAAACAAACAGGAAAGAGAAATGAGAAGTAAACAAATCAAGTTTTATGGTGAATCAAGTAGTACACTCTTTTCTTATTCTAGCTAGCTCCTCAGTTGACATGTTTCTTTTTTCAAATCAAATTTCACTTTCTAACCATAGTTGGCTTAAACGAGATGAATTTCTTTTATTTCAATACAATTGTTTTCTTTTCTTTTTTTTTTGTTATAAAAAATTGATTTTGAATAAAAGTAAAAATAAAAAATAAACCACAAAAGTGTTAATTTTCTGTCTCATTTTCCTTTGCTTTCATCCTCTTTTAATTTTTTCTTTTATTCTTTTCTCTTAAGTATTCATTTCTAAGAATTTAGACTCTTAGCTTGAGTAGTATTTTTTATTGAATTAGTTTTATTTTTATTTACTGTCTCCGTAAGTAGTGATTCAGATTAAATAAAAATACAGTCCTGATTCTGTATGTTGTCTCTCAGAAGAATAGTTGATTAAGATTCCGTATGTAGTGTTTCTTTTATTAATTATTATGGTTAATCTGTTCCCGTATGTAGTGGTCCAGATATATTTATTTAGTCCTTCTTCTTTTAGTTTCCGTAGTAGTGTTACTTAAGATTAAGATGAATTTTCTGTCTAGGTTTATTTTTTATTTTTTTGTTTTTTTGTCATGTCACAGTCTGTGACATTATATTCTTTCTATATATTTTTCTTTTTCTCTTGAAATAAAGATCATCGAGTCAGAGCATAATTTTCCTTCAACATAAAATTGACCCAGCTCCTCTTTCAACCAAACTTCTCAGCTTCCTCATCACCTCCCACTCATCAAGTCTCTTAAATTAACAGTATGATATAAATATATATTGAATTTTGACTTATTATATTTCATTTACAACCTCATGGCTTAGTATCATTCATCTGGTTTACGTACATGAATTTGTTTTGGAACCTTTTTCTTACCACTATATTTATACAGAAAAAATTAAAAGGAGTCAGAGAGAGAGAGAGAGAGAGAGATAGAGAGAGAGAGAGAGTGAGAGAGAGAGAGAGAGAGAGAGAGAGAGAGAGAGAGAGAGAGAGAGAGAGAGAGAGAGAGAGAGAGAGAGAGAGATAGATGTATTCAATATCAGAATCCATCAAGTTTTTTTTCTTGTAAGCTAAAATCATCCAAGATATGTATCTGAATGTGAAAGAAATTTAAAACTTACAAAATTTCCAGATCAGCTGGTTTAAAGAAATGAGGAGCAGCTTTTAGAAGCCAATCTGGGTTATCAATCTGCATAACTTGCCTTGCATATTCCTTACTAGTCAAAACTAACTCGTAAAATAAAATCACTATTGTTTCATGCATGTTGCAGAGTCATAAGAGTCAGGGGTTCGGTTCATAGAGAAGGGGATCAGCTGGTCATAAGTTTCCTTTTTTTTTAAAAAAAAAAAAAAAAGAAAAAATAGACCACAAAAGAAAAGAAAAAAAGCTTTATTATACTGACTTTTTGGTGGTGGTTGAGCTTGAAAACAACTTGATGATGGATGAATGTAAACAGACTGGTTGGACTTTAATGTTCGATATGATTCACCTCCTTTCCCAAGCCTTGCCTGATATACCAAACCCAATAATTGATGAGTTTTTTTGGTTCATTTTAGAGGAATAGTCACAGGTAGTGCGAGAGATAAAATGATAAAGAATCGAAAATAAAATCAAAGAACTAACCGTGTTCATAAAATATCCACCTAATAAACTTTTTTGAATAGGTTCAATGGAGCCACTGGAATTAGATTCAGGTAAAATTTCAACTCGTTCACATAAAGTGGATAGTTGATCTCGAATATCTCTAACTCGGTTCAAGGATTTGATTTGGACGTAGTTTTCATAAGTCCACGAAATCGACCAATTAGTCTCTTTCCATTGTTCAAATACATTTAATAATGTAAAATGATCCCCCCCTGGCTGGACAAAATTCAATCGCGCCCTTAATAAATCCATTGGATTTATTTGAAAATATATTGTTTGTATAAACACGCGTATTGATCAAGATGATGAAAAGTGAAAAGTGATAAGAAGCTTGATCAATTCTCCATTTCTTTAACAATAAGGGAAAGTCACTTTAGACATTGCGAACAAAAGAAAACGCCATGCTTACCGATCAGCATGCATTTTCTTGTCTTTCGGGCGGTAAAAGATGGAACTACTTTCTGAGAGCATGGAGACGATAGATAGAACCTCTTCTGTACAACAGTGCTTCTCTGATTCAAGGATAGCCTTGGAAAGCATAGGATCCATTGGGAACTCGGCCATTTTCCTGCCAATTTTAGTCAACTCACCACGGTCGTTAAAAGCTCCGAGGGCATAAAGAAGATCGAGTGCTCGAATTAAAGTATCGCCTGGAGGGGGATCTAAGAAATCAAAACCGATCAAATCATTGATCCCTAAAGATTTCAATAGTAGCACTACATTCGCTAAATTCGTCCGTTGGATCTCTGGTACTGTATCTTCGTCTAATTCTTTCATGTATGCTGACTTAGTATATAGCCTAAAACATTTGCCCGGTGCTACTCGACCTGCTCGTCCAGCCCGTTGGTTTGCGGCCGCCCGAGAACACTATCAAAGAAAATATGATAGTCAAACCGAAAAAAAAAAAAAAACTCGATGTAAGCATTTATGCATTTATTGGAAACGAAAACAATATTGAGAGGGAGAAGACAAACCGGAACGACCACCAAAGATTCCATACCGGTTCTGGGATTATAAGAATTCTGCTTGACGAATCCAGGATCGATAACATACACGACGCCATCAATGGTGATTGAGGTTTCTGCAATATTAGTAGCTAAGACAACTTTTCTAGCTTTGTCAGGCGTAGGTTCAAAAATTTTAGCTTGCATTTCAGTAGGTAAATTTGCATAAATTGGACAGATCATCAATTCTCCAATTTTATTTCCTAATGCTCTCGCGGTCTCTTCTAAATTTTCTTGGGCTGCTTCAATTTCGTCTTGTCCAGTAAAAAATACAAGGATATCCCCCTTTGGCTGTGTCGTATGTATTTGAAATATTGTTGTCACCGCTGCATGAAGATAATTTGCTTCTGGATTGGGCGTATATAAAATATCTACTGGATACATTCTACCCGGAACTATTCAAGAAACAGGCGGGATTAGGGTTTAATCATCTCATCACTACGTCAGATAAAAGGATAGATGAATCAATTTCAGATGAACTGACTGTTGAAAATAGGTGCATCATCAAAATATTCTGAAAATTTAGCTGCATTCATTGTAGCACTAGAAATCAAGAGTCGAAAATCGGGCCGGAATCGTGCAATATCCTATTGTGTAAGGTAAAATCATAAATGCGAAAAAAACAATGCCAAGAAGTTCTCAACATGTTATTCTGTCTTTATGAATACATAAATTAAGATTACCTTGACCAATCCTAATAAGATATCCGTGCTTAGTGTACGTTCATGAGCTTCATCAATAATCATAGCATTGTATCCCGCCAGATCAGGTTCAGTCATGAATTCTCTGAGCAGCATCCCATCGGTCATATATTTAATGACGGTTTTGGGGGAAGTACAATCTTCGAACCGAATTGAATAACCGACGGCGTCACCGACTCGAACTCCCATTTCATCTGCTACACGAGCAGCCACTGACATCGCAGCTACTCTTCGTGGTTGAGTGCATCCAATCTTGCCTCCATCCTTCGTGTACCCCGCCTCGTGTAAATATTGCGGTAATTGTGTTGTCTTTCCCGATCCTGTTTCACCTACAACTATTAGAACTTGATACTCTGAAACAGCTTGAAGTAACTTCTCTCTCCATTCATAGACGGGAAGGGATTTTCGAACTTCGTCAATGGACCTTGCTTTAAAGCATACAAGGAGGTGAGAATATGTTGAAGATAGTGTGATACTAATGAGTTATAAATATCAGATATGGAAGAAGAAGAATAACACAGGAAAAAAGGTATAAATATGCTTACCTCGGCGTTCGGCAGCATCAATTTGAGCTTGCAGAGCAGCGTCCTTGGCACTCAGGGTACCACCAATCCGACTATCCTGATCTAACAAGAAACCTATTGTGGCACTTTCATCAAACACATATTCATAATCCTCTACTTGAACAGGCCGATCCAAAGCACCAAAAGTGTTGGTAGCATTTTGAGTTTGAATGGCTTCATATCGATCAACATCTGTCACAAACTCATCCGTTGGTCTCTTATTTTCTTCGTAACGTTTATATAATGCATCATGCTTTTTCTTCTTGTCCAATCGACCCTGTTCAGTAATATAATCTAACATAAACACAGGCAGATATTCAAAAGTCCAGAACCAGGGTTTGAACAATTCATGAGTTCACCGAAAGAAAAATAATAATAAAAAGATGATATTGAAATCATAAATACCTTCGGGCATCATGTAACCTTCATAACCATCATCAATGCCCATCCTCTCTTGAGCTAAACGTAAGACCTCCTTTTTCTTATTTAATTCGCGAATTTCACGTTGAGTCATGACGAGACCCTTGAAATCAGCTTCTTCATCCATAATTTCTTGTTTGAGTAATTCAATCTGCTGTAATTCTCTTTTACTTAAATATTCTTGTCGTGCTCTCTTTCTTACTTCTGGCATAGCTAATTTCCTAGCTTGTTCATCATTTTCTAAATTCCTTCTGCGAATTTGATCGGCCGTAAGTTTAGATGTTTTATCTTCTATTATTTTTTTTGTTTTATCTCGATCTTTTGCTTTTAATCTTTCTGCAAATTCATCTCTCTCTTTCGCATCTTGAAGTCTTTCCCGTTCTATTCGTTCAGTTTCAGTTTCTACTAGTGTTTCATCTTGATTATTAGTAATTAAACCATCTCCCCTACTTTCATTCATTTCGGCCCATCTTTGTCTTTTAGCAGCACGTTCTTCTTCATCACTTTCCCACCCATCTTTGGTATTTGTGGTTTTAGTTTTCAGTGTACCTTTTTCCTTTTTCCCCTTTTTGATTTCAACCTTGGTTTCATCAATTTTATCATCTAATAAAAGACCAAATTTTTGATTTTGTAGCGCCTTAGCTTCTAGTTCGGCTTTTTTTCGATTAATCTCGCTGTTCTGTTTTTTTGAAGCTAAAGTAGTTGAGTTGGATGATGAAGCACGAGGCACGCGTTTGAATAATTCACTGACAAAATATTCGGATTCTTGAGATGAATTCAGTCCGACTTGAATGAGGGAAGAAAGTAATGAACTAGCAGAGGTCGCTGTAGTGGCAGTTCTAATCATATATTCTACCATTGCGCTATCGGAGATCTCGAATAACCTCAAGATGCTATCACTGACCCATTGCCGAAGTTGAGAAGGATTCATGACTTTAGATTAATGAACCAACGAAGATGAGATAGAATTCTACGATCCGAGATTGAAGTATGCCTTATAAGGATGACCAGAGGTTGATGTATATTAATTTTGAGAACTGAGAAGGAATTAAAAGATCTGAAATGAGAAGAAAAACAGTTCAGCTAAATAGTCTGTTGTTATTGGAAGAAGGTATTATTAATTTTGCTTACAAATTTAATTTCATCTAAACTACAAAAACAAGTTTAACTTTTCTCCTGTTATTTCTATTTTTTTCTTTTTTTTTCTCATTGACATCTCAATCCATTAAATACGCCAACAAGGTAAATGCAAGGTGAACTTGATAAAACAAACATGTCTCTCTTTTTCAATTTAAAAAAAAAAATCGACTTTTATCAGCCACATTACATAGCAAAACCACTACTATTATTGCTACTTGCAAAAAAATAAAAAATAAAAAACAATTCTAAAACAACTTCTACCTAACATGTTGATGTAATAATATATATAAATAAATGGAATTAGAGAGAAGAAAAGATCTATACTTTTTTAATTTTCTGCTTTTTTTTTAGAAAAAAATAAAGGAATTTTTAATTTGTTTTAATTTTTGGAATATGTTTCACAGAATCCGATTTATGAGATCCAGTCGTTTTCATAAAAACAATTACATGGGTTTTTCTGGTCGATAGAAAGATAAAATATATTTAATCAGATAAACATCTATATATAAATACGACTGGGAATTCCCTGCTTTTGTTCATGGGTACCCAAGAAAAATCAAGATGAGAGTGATTGCAAGATGACCAAGTAGAGAGTAGAGAGGAGAACAATGAAGTAAAACTGTGTGATAAAGATAAAAAAAAAAAAAAAAGGGAATTATAAACTTTGCTTTTTAAAGATCATCGACTTTAATTATCATTCTGTTGTTCTGATAGAATAAATTTTTTTCTTTCCAACCTGGATCGTTTTAAATCCTTTTCATTTTCCCCATCATCTTCATCATCATTAATCCAGATCGAACAAGATCCTTTTATTTTTTCATCCGAACTTTCTTTCCATTCCTTATTTTCTTCACAGTCCAATCCATTCACAAACCTGCGCCAGGCTTCCCATAATCCTTTTTCCAAATTTTTTGTCCACCGTGCTGTATCAAACAAGGCTGAGTGTTCTCTATTAAAATATAATTTTTGCCTTAATTCAATTAATCCTCCTTCCTTAATTTCTCCTGACATATAGTCGGTTCCTGAGTGTGTTCGCCGCGGTACATATTGTACACTTTTTGCAAATTGAACTGCACGCTGCCTATAATCGTCCATACTAGTGGCAATCATAGATGCACCGTATCCAGTGGCTAGAGCAATGCTGGCTGCTACTCGACTGCACATTTTGTGTGCATGCGTTGGTCGAGGTAAGGTCAAGATTGGGGTTCCACTCCATAAAATGCTATTTTACAAATGAACCAAAAGAAAATAATCCATCAGTCAAAACGTTTCTTCAATCATGCCCCCCCACAAGAAAAATCATCCACTTACTCGGCAGCCGTCGTATGCGCATTACACTATGCCAATACAGGTAAAAAAAGGTGCGAAATAGCGGAAAATCAACATAGGATCTTGGAGAATGAGTAATCAAGGAGTTATGAGAACCAAGAGATTCTATGACTAACCTCAGTAGAATCCAAAAATAAATCTGCGATTCTTCCTCTTTGGATGTGTAGTGATTTAGGGGCAACCTGGATGAGTAAAGGCATTGAATGGGTAATGTAAGAAACTGTTGGGTCCAAATGTATATACCCAACCAATTATCTGCCATACTCACATCAGTGAATCTGATCCGCCCTGCAACTTCCTTGCCTGCCCATCGTTCGGCCGTCACTTTGAGATGAGGTTCACCAGGTGCAGGAAATCTCAAAAGCCATAAAATTGAGTTTGGAACGGCCATCAGAATTTCTAGCCAATACTTGAAGATAAGCGGGTCAATCTTTTCGAAAGAAGAAATAATATCAGTGAGAACTAAACTAGACCAAATCTCATACAGCACAGGCAAAAATAGATTGAAAATCGATAGTCCAGACTCTAACCTTGTAAAGTTGGTTGAAATTGGCGAAGATCACCGTTTGATCGTCCAGGTCAGGAAACATTTCTTTCCTCATCTTCCACCGTTTCACTTCTTCAGCTTGCCATTCGAGTTCCTCAGCAGAAAGCTCTGTACCAAGCGGGGGTTGTTCTGTCATTGGTTGGACGGTATGTTTGTTTAGCCGGTCTCGTGTTAAATTGATAGGTATTCCATTCAAATCTAATACTGCATGAGTATCAAGTTCGAGTTGTTCCCTGAATCCTTGCTTGTGGTCGCACACAAAGTATGCTAAAAGGAAAGCCTTTCAATGAAGATTCTAAGTGCGACTGACCGGCGGCCATGATGAGAGAACTTACAGTGTGGCATATAAATGAACTTCTCCGTATACACCCAGCTTTCGTCGATATCCTCAGGATCTAAATCGCCGTCAAAATCAGTGGGACCATCGTCTATTGGTCTTACGATTTGCGAGTCTTCTTGCTCTGGCTCTAATGGAATGGATCCCGGTTGACCGCCCGCTGTATTCTGAAAAGTGCTGGGCGAATTCAGTTTATTAAGTTGACGCCGCCGTCTCCATTTCTCCCCAGAGATCATCCTTGGAGGACAAACAACAGGCTGATAATGACCAAAAGTGTTTCGTGGAGTAATAGTCAGTTACGAAATTGCGTATTATGGGCACAAGTTCATAAACTAGAAACTAGATGAGTAACACTTACATCAGCGATAATCCAATCCGTCCACCCACTCGCTAACGTCCCTGCAAATCCCATCTAGAAGGATATGTGTTTATCAGTCGTCAGAGCGACAACATCGCCATTTGATGCGAAATGAGAAAACCGTAGAACAAAATGCAACCCTACTTACAAATTCTATTTGTACCGGACATGGTCTGGCAGCAAAAATTTCATTCTTAGCACCTTTGGTGTAGCCGTTCAGATTGATCAGTCTAAATCCATGATCAATCAAATATGTCAACACGGACAGTAATAATAATGATGGAGATTTTTTTGGATCAACTGATCTGCCGTAAAAAAAAAACAATGAGGCAAGGGGGAAGCATACATGTGAATCCGATCCTTGACAATCTCTTTAACAATATCTTCGTGCCCGAGACTAGAAACATCTTTAAATGTTTCCACTTCTCGCTCGATTTTCTTACGATAGATCGAGCGATCAGAAGCGCTTGTGGCATAACATACAACTGAAAATTTAGCCCGATTGTGAATACCAAACACAGATTGCGTCAAGTGAGCAAGTGGATGGTTATTAAAATCTGAAGATACATAGCCAACTCTCAGTCGAGCTAGCCCAGGGTCATCTAAGTCCTCATCTTGGTCGGGGCATGGGGGTGGTGGTGGCGGGTAGACTGAAAAGGGGATCCAAGGTTGATTGAGAGTGGTATGGGAAATCCGAAGGGCGTTACGGTGTGAAATAAGGCGGCATTCGCGAGCGGTTAAGGGGTAGGTGAACGTATGGAAAGGCAATACAGTGGGGACCGGGGGCATTGGCAATGCTGAAGGCAGTGTCAATCGACGATATTTTCCTAATGAAGCAGCAATTGATAAATCAATCGTTAGGGGGACCCCATTGGTTTGTTCTACAACTTGGCCGTAGGTATCTAGATACCATCGACGTTGGATTATTCGGTTACATCGCTCAATCAGTCGAATAAGAAAACCACCTTCATTGTAGCGGCTGACTACCGACGTGGTCTTTGATGCTGATTCGAAAAAAGTTCCTAACTTGCGGCACCACTTTAGCTTTTCTTCTTCGTCCAGTTCACCGATTCGCCCAGTTTTTACTATTGAAATTGCTTCAAGCCATTGTTCAAGAGACGCCGTTTGTTTCATCACACCTTTTCCGTAGGACATACCTTCGTCGAGCTGCTTATCCACCAGTATTGACACCTTACCCATCAAGCCTGCCCGGAGCTTGCCATCAGCAGCTGGTGAGGGTGGACCAAGCAGATTTCCATGTCGGTCCACAACAGGCTCATTTCCTACAGCCCCCCGGTCTCGCCAATCACATACCCCACCCAGTGCATTGACAAGGCCACAAACGGCTTCGGGGAAGTTCGGATTGATGGATACCGCTCGAAGATACCACTGAACCGATTCCTGTACGCGACCCATGTCTTTGATAGCATTAGCCAAGTTGGCTAGTGCAACATCAAAATTTGGATTACATTGAACCGCTTTCTCGTACATGGATACCGCTTGCGGAAGCTGGCCCATGTCTTTAAGCAAGGACCCAAGATTGGTATATAGATGTGGATGGTTTTTGTCTTTATTTAGACCTTGAACGTAAAAAGTATGAGCGATCTGTTGACCATTGACGATTCGGCGACCTTGAGAAGGCGTGTTGATAGTTAGGGTGAAGGGAATCGTTGAAAGAAGTATGCCAAGATTATTGCAAGTAGAAGGGGATGGAAGAAGGGTTATAGCTACATAATAGAGCGAAAGTAACAGCGAAGGAGAGGGAGGTATTCCATCAAGACTCGAGTTGTTTTCACCAATTCCCATAGGGGCTGAGATAGCGTCTTGGAGACATTTAGCAAGGGTCAGCAGTAAAGTGCTGGTGGTCTGATTAGCCGATTGAAACGCAGAGTGTCGGATTGTTTCGCCAGTCGGCTGAGTGGGTGAATGTTGCTTGAAAACAGGCAAGACACGATTGCTGGCATTGAGTACTGTCGCAATCAGTTGATCTAAGCTTTCTGGTAAGAGCAGTACATATGGTAAGATCCCGCCGCCGAGTTGAAGAAGCTTCGCTTTGATTATTTGTCGGCGCTGCTGGGCCGCCCTCATAGGATCAGCGAGTACAGCCTGGTAGCTGCATTGATTTGAATCCCATATGCCTGTTGCAGAAAGGGCTTTAAGAACCATCGGATCACCAATCAGACCTGATGGACTAGCGTTAAGCGCCATCATGAAGATACCGATCGAAGTCACTGCAAGAACCAGATCGACGAGGGCATAGCCAACGCTTGAAGTGGTGGGCGTTGGCGCCCCTTTGCGCATGGGGGGGCCCAAAACAATTTCAAGCGCTTTTTCATACTCACAACGAGCTTCGTTGGGCTTGCCACGAGCGATGAGTAAATTGCCCTTGGCGTAGAATAAATTCTGAACTCGATGAACGTGCGAAGGAGGAATTGTTACAGGCAGTCTGATGGGTCGAGCCTGTTGATCGAGCGGACCGAACAAAGAAGTTTCTACAAATGTGCACAGTCGCAAAGCTTCGGCGTATCGCGGTTGAGTGGAGGGCAATTGAGCGGGATGGGCAGCCTGAGAGAGCGGCGGCGATTGAGGGTTGCACAGGACTCCCAAAAGGTTGTCAAATGCATCGAAATACGTACTGGAAGAAAGAGTATTAATTAATCCATCTCCTATTGCTTGCCAATGACGGAGGAATGTTCATGGAGAATAAAGAATGAAAAAGTGCACTTACGGCCTTAATTTGATGGCTTTCCACCACCATTCTTCAGCTTCGGCCCACTTTCCAAGCGCACGCTGAGTCGTCCCCAAGTTACTCATCGCTTCTACCTGTGACCAATGCAAATGATTCATTTCAATCAACAAGTCAGTTGTAAAAAAAAATGTGTGCCGTGGAAGGAACTGACATATTCAGGATCAAGTAACAGGATTTGATTGTTGTGAAATAAAGAGCTGATATAATCGCCTTGAGAGTAATAAACGCATGAGAGCAGCAATAGGGTCGGAAGGTGCTTGGGATGAAGCTTGGTGAGGGTATGAAGTAAGGGAAGCAGACAGGGATCGTTGGCTTTCTTGGAGTAAACAGCATGGGCATAGCTCAGCAGATAATCACGAGCTCGATCAGTACATTGGCCCTCTTGAGCTGAGCGCCACATTTTTTCGACTTGAGAGGCATGGCTATGGGTAGGTTCATTTGAGGGAGTCGCCGCGGTTCCAGGAGGATTACAAAGATTGGGGTGATTTGATGAAGCTGGTGAGCAGGGGCCAAGTGTGGGGGTAGAGATGTGGCTGGGTCGGAATGAGCCGGGTAGTGAGTTGATAGGACGCTGGGACGACGAGATCCTCGGATACGTGGGTGGGAGGATTGAATTGGACATAAGAGAGATAGGCTGATTGGTAATCTGGGCGTTAGTTGAGGCCGATGGAGAGTTGATATGCTGTAGCTGCTGCTGATGAGCGAGAGCAAGGGAATGTTGAGTTGCGGCTATTGCACTTGGCCCGGGAGCAGGTAGTGGAGTGGTGAGTTTAGTTTCAACATTCATGCCGAGCGTGGAAAGCGTCTGTCCGGCACGAGATGCCAGGTCAGTAGCAGCCATTACGTTCGCCGTGAGGGCAGCAACAGCAGCAGCCTGAACATTTTTAGTAGAGAGCTTATCGAGCGAAGAGTGAGTCTTATCAGCAGGAGTAGAGCGATGAGGGCTGAGGGTATCGACAAGCATTTTCATGGAACTGGAGGAATGAGTGGAGCCATGAGGGTGAGAGGGACTGTAATTGAACGAAGTGGCGACAGGAGGATTCGGTGAAGAGGAAGGGGCCGAAGAGAGTACGACAGACCTGGTGGAATGAGTGTGATCGGAGGATGGAAAGGGTGAAGGATCGGAGCGACCGCCCAAATTGACGGTATGAGTGGGAGGTGTAGAAATAGGAAGACCGATATGATGTTGTTGGTGAGTGGTACTACCGATGTGGATGATATTACTATTGAGGCTGCTGATACTAGTCAGAGGGTGAGTATGAAGATGATTGGGTTGTATATTAATACGATCAACATCAAGATTCAGGTCATTGTTATAATTATTAATGTTGGCATCAAGAGGAGATTTGAGCGCAGTAGCGGAACAGGTTGTAATGGTACTACAACCAGAATGTCTTCCTGTAGTGCTGTTATCAGCTGGAACAAGACTAATATTCAGAAATTTAGTCAAGTTGTAGTTTGTACAATTAATAGTCGAAGAAGATGTATTGGCAAAAGAGTTAATAGCAGTCGTAATAGTGAGTAGTAGGTAGTAGTAGTAGTAGTAGTAGCAATAGTGAGTAGTGAGTAGTAGGTAGTAGTAGTAGTAGTGAGTAGTAGTGAGTAGTGAGCATTAAGTAGTAGTAGTAGCAGTTGTAGTTGATAGTAGTGGTAAGTAGCAAGTAGTAAGTAGTAAGTAGAGGTATTAATAGTAATAGTGTATTAATTACAGTCGCAACAGGATTAACTTGATTAGTATGGATCAGTGAGGGCAAAGAAGGAAGGGATGATAAACTAACCGTTTGCTGTCGTCACTGGTCACTAAATCGGAAGGGAGACTGGAGTTTGATCCCGAGACCGGCGAATGGGTCTGATGCGTGTTGTTAAGCGTGTTGATGGCGTGTTTGTGAAGTCTAGTGTAGTATCCGGATGCAATGGTAGCAAGCTGAGATCTATAAGTATTTGCATAGGGAGTCAAATCAAGGAAAAAGTCATCCGAGTTGAAGTCGGATGGGTTGATCTGGGTAGGATTGGATTGCCGGACGGCTTCCACCTTAGCTGCAAGAATCAGGGCCTTTTTCTTTGATTCATGAACGTGCTGCTCAAGTTGAGCGTCTTGGGAGTGAAGCGCCCATTGTTTGAGTTGGGCGGCGATGTATTGGGTTGCCTGTTGATCGATGGGAGATATAGCAGCCGTTTGTTGGGCTACCTGCAAGGCCCAATCATCAACGCTTCGATAAGAGGGTTGATACTCATGGGAGCGATGAATGTATGATGACAGGTCAGTGACGGGGGCTAGAATAGAAGTGGAGTTGGGGGAGAAAACTTGGTGTAGAATGTGGGGAATAGTAAGATGTGATATGGATTGTGATATAGGCAATTGTAAAGTCCTTGAAGTTGCATCAGCAGATTGGATCAACGGGATGGGAGAAGGGGGTAAACAAGCAGATGATGTATGGTTTGCGCTGGAAGGGTCAAGGGTGAAGTTGTGGGAGTCAAAGGTTGGCTCTGGTGCAGACAGACTCATGATGGGTAGGATTTGGGGATCCAAACGAGATTCATTCAAGATTTGCTCTTGCTCATTTTTCTCGCTAGTGCGAGCTAGTTTAGCTAAGACACTGGGCGGGAGCGATAGGATAGTACTGACATGTTGGTCTGTTTGAGTTTTTTGAGCTTGAGAGGGAGTGTGGTGAGAGGGAGGAGGATTGAAGGGGATCATGGTTATAGAATGTTTTGGGGTTGTGCTAGATTGAGAGAGCGGGGTGTTTGGGATAGTAATGGTTGGATGAGATGGACTGAGGTTAGATGAAGGGGGGAAGGAAGGAGAGCCAGAGGAGGCTGAAGGTTGAATGTAAAGTGAGTGAAGTGGCTGATCATGAAGCTGATGAATGAAGCGATCTTCTTGAGACGCGAATGGAGAGTTAAGTGGAATTGAAGCCTGAGGAGATTGAGATGGTGAGGATCTTCGAGGAATGGTAGGGTAATTTGAGTTGATGAGAGGATAATGATTTTGGTTAATCCATGGTGGATGATGGGAGGGATGGATTGGGAGGGATGGGTTGCTTTTCAGAGGTAGAACTTGTTGCGGAGGATGATGTGATGTGAGGTGCTGTTGCTGATGATGTTGATGTTGATGAGTGAGTAGATGCTGTTGGTTTGGCGGATGTTGAAGCTGACGATGATGAGTTGGCGTCAGTTGCTGATAGTGAGCGTATGCTTGTTCGTGATGGGAAGGATTGGAGGTTGAAGACGAGAGTTGTGAGGGATTTTGTGTTATTGAATGATTTGTAGTGGATGAAGAAAGAGTTGCTGTGTGGTGTTGTGGATGATTGGTTTGAGTTGGATGGTATAACATCTGCTGGTGTTGCTGATGAAGATGAGGAAGTGAATTTTTTTGTTGTTGTTGAGGATGGTATTGTGAATGATAAGGGTGATGGTGATACATGATAACTAACTACTAGTTGTGTACTAGTGAGGTTGAAGATAAAGAAGAAGAATCTGATATCATACAAGTCAAATCAATTCAATCTGAGATTGGGCAAGGATGCAGCGCAAATGAAAAAAAAAAAAAAAAAGCCTACTT
>JNCO01002518.1:0-18795 GCA_000785685.1 Uromyces viciae-fabae
CCTTAGACCAAAGATGCTTGTTTTCCATGAGCCACCTTTGGTGAGCTCGGTTCTTGGAATAAAAGCAGACGTCTCTGCTTTTCATCACATGGGCAGCTCGAACAGCCACAACTTCGCCACCCACTTTGGCATCCATCTTGGTAAGCACGTCATTTGCTTTATGGACTAGTATCCCTTTAGGAATGTCCTTAAGCGTGGTGTTCAAGGGATTCGAGTGAATGATAGCCCTTTTGGGCTTAAGAGACGCGACAACAGATTTGGAGGGAACAGCAAGGGAGGGGGCTTTTAAAATGGGAGGAGAGTTAGAGACAGCAGATACATACGATTTGGTTGCACCCGCCTTGTTTCCGGGAACCGCCTTCAACGTAGATTCCAGTGCATTAACCCGAGAGACCACAGCGTCAAGTGTCCTGATCATTTGATTGTCTCGAGTAGCCAAAGCGACGATGATTTCCAACAAAACGTGATCCAGAACTACGCCACCATTGGGTTGCTGTTTCGAGGGGTCGTTCATGACCTGGTTTAAAATGGTGAGTACGCCAGAGGCAGGAGGAGTAGTGGCGGGTTTCGCTGGTAAGTTGGTCGAAAGGTCCAAACGGGGTAAGACATCCGTCATGTTGGCATCCGTGACGATGCCAGAGGGATCCGGGGGGAGGATGGGGGGGGGCCATTAGGCCAGGAAAGGAAGGAGAAGTGTAGGTTTTTCTGATGTGTTGGAGGGAAAGGTGACTATTGAGGTGTTTTTGGGTCAAGTGTAGTGAGGTTGTGGTTGTTGTTCAGAAAAACCCTTGTGATGGATGGTACTTAGAATAAATTTCATAAACATATAATAAATACAATATTCAATACTATGGGTTATATACATCAGTAATAAGTCTATAATACATATCTACTAACACATAAAATATTACATACAAAGATAGGAGGCTGTCTACATCATTTACTGTACATAATTACCTACCACATGACTTTACATGCAGATCAGGAGTCAATTACATCACTACACAATCACATCATCATGCAGGGGCTTTGACATATGCATGCAAGGAAAATCCAGTAGTTCAGTTACTATGTTTGTGCATTGTAAATCCTTCTGAAACCCCTGTCTTGTTGTACCCTATTTTCACCCCAATTTGTCTATATAAGGAGCTCTCTCCTCAGTGTTTTCCCCCCATCTAATCTATCTAATCTGATTTATCAGAAAATTATCCCCATAATAATAATAAATAACACTTACAGACATACCAAAGAAATAAATACTTAACATTCAACAAACCCTCAGTGTATAGCAATTGCTTACATTCTTTACATTTCTTAAGGAGCCACAAAGGACTTGAATCACATCCTTGCTCCCACAGCTGTCCTGCTGTTCCCTTCCATTTTTCTTTTCAAAACCAATCTGAGTGCTGGAAACACCCTCTTAAACTTCCAATTCTTACCATCAACCAGACATAGCTTTGCTCCCTGTTCACTCTAAATCACTTCAACCCATCAGTTAATTTCTTTTCATTAAGAAAGGCAGAGTCCTTACTCATTCATCCCTTTCTAAATTCTGCCATAAGGGCTTAAACTCTCTAGCCTCTTTTGGAGTCTCACACCAGTTTGAGAGTGACGAGTTTCCAGATCATCTGCCCATGAGGAATCACTGAAAATTTTCATTGGGTCGTTAGAAATTGGTTTTGACTTGAATCGATGAATCAGAAAGATTTGGGTCCCTGACCTTTTCATCTAGTTTTTCTTTGACTATGTTGAGAGTAAGTGGTTGTTTCGCATACAAGAGTTCTTTTTCTACTTTAAGAGAGTCGGGAAGAAGCTTGACAATAAATTCTGCCATTAGATGTTTGTGAATATGGATATCAGCTGGAATTCCGATCTTTCAGCCAACCAATGCTATGTGAGCTAGATGAGTATTCAAATCCGCTAAGAAGGTTGACATGTCTTTTTTAAAAGTCATGCCAAGAAAGTTGCTATAAACAAGCGCTTGATTTGCACTCGAATTGGACTCGTAGTGATTGCAAAGAGTGGTCCATAAAGCGTATGGGTCCCTTCGGTTAGTGTTGGTGACAAATGAATTCACGTTATTTTGTCCCATAAGACGAGTCAACATTCCGGCCGTCTTGACCTTCTTCTCTTCATAAGTTTCTTTTTTAGCTTCATCCGTTGGTACAGGCGGGTAGGTCTCGAGGTATTTGTCAAGGCCGTGTTCCATACAATACGCATAGACTTGTGCCTTCCACGTTTTAAAACTGGTGTTGCTGAGGGACGGCAGACTGTTGCGTGATGATGTATCGATGGACATTCTCTGTGCTTGTCAAGGTTGTGTATATTTAACGCAAACCTGGGCTCATAACCTATTGCACTGAAGAAATCAGCAGAGTGCAATTTTGATCACCTGAGAGAAATGTACCACGCTAACCTAAGAAATGACAATAGGAGTTTTTTAAGAGTATGAAGAAACAGAAATTTGAGATGAGACAAATGAAATAGTGAACAAAACTGAAAGTGAAACAGACCTAAGTGCAGATAGCAAGACTGATAAGTCTGAATGAAGAAACAGAAATTTGACTAGAGAAAAAGAAAACAAGCGTTACAAGTTTTGAGGTTTAAGACTAGACAAATTAGGTTTCAACTATGCTGCGCGTGGTTGTCACTACACTGAAGCCCCCTGGCAATAGTTCAAAACAACTCAATAATTCAAAACAACCTTTGACGCGTCACTCAGGTGTGATCTTGTTTTCATTTATCTCTTTTGTCTCAGTTTACTCATTTCTTATTCATAATTGTACTCGTCAAAAGGTGTGCTCTAGTCTTAAATACTCAACAGGTAAAATACCTTCGTATTCTGACATAGCTGGTCATAAAAAGACCTTGCACCTTTTGATTCTGAGTGTTATTAAAAATATCTTGAAGAAGACAAAATAAATCCCATTAAAAAATGATGGAAGACATGATCAACCATCAAAAAGTCATGAACAAATTATACCACAGCAAGGTAATCAAGTCATAGGTTTTACAAGCCCACAGGACACAGAATTTGTGTGAACAATATGGCATAACAATACAAGAGGACCGTTTCTAGCAAGATCATGCAAAAGCTGAGCTGTCTGGTTGACCAGGCGAACTTTGTAATTTTGGTTTCACTTCTCAACCCAGAGAGCCCAGCTTTCTGATGGTGTAAAATAAATGCCCCACGTGATATATGATAACCATTTGCCACGTTTCGCCTAGGGTTTCCCATGTGGGAAGCGTCAAATTGGCTCGCAACCCGATATCATAGCACATCATATCACGGTTGCCATACAGGGCCTTTGAGTTGACTCTCAATCATGTTTACTGCGAGGAAGATACTTTTAATTGATCCCAATTCCTCATTTCATCATGTCTGGAGGCAGTCTCAAACCTTAGGAAGGGGTTAACATCTTACGTGTGACGATGGGCTATGAGAGCTCCATCAGGAGTGAGCCAAGTATATGCGGAAAGATTTTTTTTGTTTTTTATTTGAAGCTTTGATATATGCATCAATTTCCAAAATGACCTTGGCATGGTCTTACATCATAACAGCTAGTATAATATAAAAAATTCAAAAAGAAATAAAATACATCGATATACAAGGCCAGTACAGGATTAAGAAGGTATGAGAAATGAACTAGGAGATGGCAATGCTCTTTGCTTGGGTATTTTTCACCTTGGGGACGGTGACTTCAAGTACACCATCTTTAAAGTTGGCCTTGATTTGGTCTGGCGTAACCGACGTTGGAACAGCCAAAGTGCGCGCGAAACTACCAAAGCTACGCTCGGACACCTATAAGTAGGAAGGGCAGAATAAGAATTGGCTAAAGCTGATTGAGGGAGTGTACAATCTACAGGCAGATGTGCAAATGTCTACTTACTCTAACGCTGCCCTCAGAATGTTGGGAAGAAGATTTTATTTGACCTGAAATGGACAATCGACCATTATGAAGGTCTATGGAGATGTCCTCTGAAAGACGAATGGAAGCATCAGAAGAAAGTCCAATCGGATTTGGGGTTAAGGATCAACAAACCTTTTTTGGCTCCTGGTAACTCGGTTGTCAATATAAATGCATTATCATTTTCAACAACGTCCATGTTTGGCCGCATCATTTTTGAAACCGAACTGGTCGCCGAGGTTGAGATGGATCTCTTGCGATCATTAGCAGAATCGTGAGGTGCGCCATAACGTTCGGTTAAGAAATTATCAAAGAGATTTTCAAAGTCATTCCATTGACCAGGAAAGACAAGTGAGTACGACATTTTACTCGACTGCTTTTTTCTTTTTTTTGTTTCTGAATTGAGGGTCTGGTGATAGCTTTTGATGGGTGATGTCTGGTAGTGTTGTGTGCAGGCAGGTCTGATGAATCCTTCAACCACTGGGCAAGAATCCGTCTTTTTATGTGCAACCATATCACATGTAAGAACAGCCGGCTTCCCTCTCAGAAGCAATGCACGGCTGATGGCTCCCGTAGGCTGGAGAAAATTCGGGTGGTTTCGTTGTTCGCCGCCAAGGGGATACTTGTATTCTTGTTTTTTTTCGAACTTTCTAGTTCATTCCATACGACCATCGCCGCTCGCAGAGCCTTACTGATGTCACAGCTCACTCGACAAGCTGAGAATGCATCTCACCCAGATAGGAATGAGATCAGCAAGGAGGTACGCAAGCAAACCTTTCCTTTTTCCAGTGAAAAAAAATGTTCAATTGGATGACTCAGGCTTAATGAATCAGGCAGAAACTCATTACATAGCGAAGGAGGATAAGACTAACACGAGCTCTAGTCCATTGTAAGAATTTTTAGAAGCACCCAGAAAAAAGATACGTTGTACGTGCTATGAAACACGTTTAATTTGAGAACTTATGAGCGTGTTTCTTTTAGTTGCAAAAGTGTATGGCGGTGGGTTGTGCCAACTAATATCGGGACATCACCTGGATAAGTCAGCCAACGAACATTTGATTGTCGAATCATCTGACCCCAGCATTAACCTACTCTCGCCTCGCACTTAGCAAAGCTGGGCAAGTTGCCCAGACTAGCGTTACATAATATAAGAGGATAAATCATATCAATGGTAGGATTGCTTTTATTATTGCTTCGATTTCTTCTAATTCTGCTTTCTCTGGATGTGTTTCGTACAATGGGGCCGTATTTCCTAGTTGTCAACTTGGTTCAAGAAGAAAAAGAGAGTGTGAACAAAAAAATCAACTGAATTACTCTCTCGCGTAGAGATAAGAAATTTTGGGACAAGAGTTGATAGAATAAAAAGTAGCAATGCCACAATCAGAGCTACTCATGGGCAAGTGGTTTCTTTTAAGTGAGCATCCAACCCAGCCACCACAGCAGTTCAGATTGTTCTTCTAGCCTCGAAAATGGTACAAAAGGATGTAATTCGACCGAGATGAGGAAAGTGGCGGTGACGACTAGCTGATCATCAACTACTTCGCTCAAAGTAAGCAATGCAAACTGGAGAAGGACTTTCATCTTACAGCCGCAGGTTGACGGCCCCGAAGAATACATATAAGAATAATTTGTTGTCCCTCAACCAATGAATTAACGATTCGGAGGTCATTCTTCTTTTCGCTTGGTGCCCTCCTCCATAAATGGGGCGCATTGGAGCTCACAATAGCGACTCGGCCAAAGTTTAAATACGATGTAAACTATAACTAGCTGCTTGACAGTTTACCTTTTGAGACCACACAAGGGTGGTTTTTAATATGGAGGACTTACAATCCATCCACCCTCACATTATTTGAACGTTTTATTGTAATACGTGCTCGCTTGACACTGATAGCTGAAGACTTGCATCAAGTGAAAATCTATGTTCAAAAAGTGCTTTAGTGCCATTGTCTTAATTGCTCTTAATTTACAACATGACTACCCCAACCCCACTGCCGACTCCTGGTGCAGTAATCGTTTGTTTTCCAGAAGTGGTGGCATGCGGGACTTCCCCCTCCGATCCTGCTTCGCCAAGAACTCCGCCCCGGATTTCGTGAACTAGGGAAGGATTAAATGAAGCCTTCATGACATATCTTTCAAATCCAATAAAATTGAAGTGAGACGCACCTTTCCAATTGTAGAGATAATAATGCAAAAACCCATCACCAGCACCAAATTGTAGCTCCTTGACGAACAAAGCATTGTCCATAAGAGTCAACGCATTGAACACATCAAAATTTGCCTTTGAAAAATGAAAGCAAGAATGAAGCCGGAATTAGCACGCTGGGATGTGACAGAGACTGTGGTGAAAGTGCGCCTACTTGCTGAGCTACCGTTAGAGCATCACCAATTAAACTAATTAAACGTTTTTTTAAAAGTTGGCGTTGCTCGACCGTGTCTCGAAGCCAGTTGTGTTCTTCGGGAAGGGCAACTTGATTTGCTTGTTGAATTTCAGTATCTCGAACGAGGGGGGAGCAAGATGGGGCTGCTGTAGTGGCATAGTAGAATAGATATGCAGCGTCAATAGTTTGATGAGGAGTAGATTTCATCGCCGTCGATGGCAAATGGTAAAAAGACACAAAATCGGTGATTAAATGTGTGGTCTGGTTCTAAAATTAGATGTATCGATCGTGTCATTAAATTTTAAAAAAGCGACGAGGACGAGGAGGCATCAAACGAATCATTTACTTCAACTACAAAACTCCACGTGACTTGATTATTCCTTCGGCCTTTAACAACTTCTCCGTTTCCTTTACCGCTAATGAAATTATGCCGAACCTCTTCGTTCGTCATGAGGGGAATCAAGTCAAACCGACTCATGTAACGCCTGAGTAAATCACCGACCGCAGACACGTCCTTTTCTTCAATTTCACGAAAACCGGGAATTTGTGGCTCAGGAGGACAGTCATACATTCGCTTAAGACGAGCGATTGATACCCCTCTAGGTTGAGGGGAAAAGCCTGTGGCGATTAATTTTGCCGGGTTCAGATTCCGGTGATAATATCTAATTCATTCAAGAGGCCGGACCATCAGATGACAAGCACATTCAACTTCATTTCTAAACAGAAAGGCTTCATACTGGCAGCGCGAGATCGGCGTAGGAAGGAAAATTCCAGCAGTATAAATGGCTTGAAAAACACCGTGTATGTTGCATCTTCGTGTGATTTCCTTAATGAGAACTGGGGCCAGACGTTTCGAGCGTAGTTTCTTATGAATGCAAAGAAAATTGATCTCTACGCACTTTTTGTGGCTGAACGAAATTCACAACCATAGTTGACTTAACATGACAAGTGAACTGACACTATAGTCTTTAAGAGAGAGTATTTACGTAGATCGAACTTGAAGATGCATTGGGACCCCGGAGATAAAGGCTATCAATCGACGCTTCCCTGAGGCAACTCTGACACCGGCGTGCCAATCTTGCACAAATCCTGGAGGCCTCAGAGCCCTGTCATCAGAATCCATACTTTGAGCTAAACGCGACATTTTTCATATATAGGAAACTTAGATCTCACCACTCAATAAAAGGTGCGGTGTAATCGAAACGAAACATGGCATCATCATCTTCAACATAATTTAAAGTTAAAAGTTCGTAAAGCTCCCGCAACTATAAACAAGATAAACACAAGGGTGAGGTATTTGGATAGGATGAACGAAACGGCTGAAGACGTACTTGCGTTTCATCTCCTAAATCCAGAGTACACCACTCATATCCATCAGGAAGAGGTAGAGGGGCTTGTCTGATTTCATGCTCCGCCTTACTGGCCTCTATTTCGCCCTCTTCAAAGTTTGAATCCTCTATAAACGTCACATGAGATTTTGGAATTAAGTAGAATTACATGTATTCATAATGATGCAGCCAAGTTCTAAGGCACAATAGTGCATACTAAACAGCGGCGAACTTACGCTCATCTAAGCGTCTCACAGGCTGAGTTGCCCAAAACTTGTGATCAGCCATGTCCTTCTTGTTTTTGCTTGCGCTTCCACTTTTTCCGTCAAATAATTCTAGAAGACGAATTTGTTCCATCATCTTTCCCAACTCTTTTGGACTGAGTGCAGCAATCCGATCAGCAACAGAATCGTCATTTTGGGCTCGGATCTTGATTAGAAGAAATGGGAGCAGAGCATTGAGGTTAGTTTTGACTTGAATATCAACATAAAATCAGATAGAAATATGGACTGGCTTGTTCAATTGCAATTTTATGAGCTTCAGAATTAGCTTGCTTTTCCATGTGGGCGTGGTCAGCCTGGCTGTCCAAAGGATCCATTGCGGATGCTTTTCCCTTTGATTTTTTCTTCTTCGTTTTCTTTGTTTCCAGACGGGACGATGTACCTGACAACTCAGCTAAAGAATTGACATCTCGACTTTCTTCCTCATCCTCAGGGTCGATTTGAGATGAATAATTTGAAGATGGACCCGCTTGTGATGATTGGCCCCTCTCGGCGTCAACTTGATTTAATTCAGTTTCTTTAGAAGGCCTCAGGACTTCTGAGCCGTATTCGATAACGGCCATTGGATCTTCTGGATCTGAAGACATTGCTTTGGTGTGAAAGAATGTGAGTTTATATTCCATCAATGTATAAAACTCGGTATATATACATCATGTACTGTGTGCTGTGCCGTAGTCGTTATAACTCCCCCCCCCCCCTTTCGACCAGAACGATGAAGAAGTGATTTTTTCCGTGATGGATCCTACTTGAAGGCAGTAAGAGACGGTTCAGAAACAGTATGTAGGTCTCTTGATCTCTGGATTTATGGGTGCTATTGATAAGGTTGTGAATGGAAATCAACTGACTTGACATTAAATATTTTTTGATTTAAATATTGAAATTGAATAAAACTTTCATTCAAAATTCAAATATAGGTTATTCTTTAATTTTTCTAGAACCCCAGCTGGCACTACATGAAACAGCAGATTATACAAGCTATCTGGCTACTCATATAACATATGGGTTGAATTATATCAGGTTATTAGAGTTATAATGAGGAACGTGTACTTTGAGTACACTATGATAAACTGATTTAATATTATGAGCCCAGTGTTACCTGCACCCTCTGAAAAAGTCTTGCGTAAAGCTTGGTCATGATTTAACCGCTTCTTGAACATGTGGGGGCAATCACCACAGCTTGGGTTCAGCTGATTATCTGCTCAACGGAATTACGGGATATCATGAGTGAGTTGTTCCTGATTTAAGACGTCATGTCATCAAACATGATTAATAGAGCCGCAAAAGGTTTCGACAGATTGAGAATCAAGTAAAATTTATTTCAAAGTGTTAGACTGCAAGTTTATATCCAAAACCATTCATTGAACAGCTAGATCTTGGATTCTGTAGAAACTCAATTGAAAATTTGATTAATATTAAAGTATTAGAGCCGAACCTCCTGATCAATCATGATTGTCCATTCTTGACTCTATTGCTGGTTCTCTTCTTGGCTAGAAACTCAAATCCTCGCCGAAACTTGCTGGAAGTGGAAAGCAATTCCTCTAAAGATCTAATCGATCGATGACTTCGTTTTGATGGCGAGTTTTATGAGACCTGATCTGAGATTCTACTATTTTTCTCCAGATTGGTATCACAATCTGTTGTTATCTCACAAGCAATCATTGAATGCAAAAAATGTATATCAATGTGACTGATTTTTTATAATTGAAACAAACTGAACCGGTGGAATTTACTAACGGGGGCAGCGAAAGAGAAAATCGGATCCAAAATGAAATTTGATACCGGTGACATGCCGCGCATACTATTTCTAAATAGATGCCCAATGGGGTCTGAAGTGATCATCACATTGCCCTTTTCAAGACCTATTATTCACAATATCATTTTAATATTTTCCTCGGCAAAACGGTTGATAGGTATGAAAGTTTACTTTCCTTTGACCAAACGGCGAGCGCATTCTTCAGGTTTTAAGCCCTCATCGGCTCCTTCTATTATTTTCGTCAACTCCGGTTTTGATTTCTGTTCATCATCAAACCCTGGTGTATAAATCGTGGCAGGAAAATAGCAATGAACATTGATATCATAAAGCAGAAACTCGATTCTCAATGATTCAGCAAGTCCTCTGATAGCATGTTTAGTGGCTGTGTAGGCTGAATAACCGGGTACAGCCATGAATCCCAGGACCGAAGAAGTGAGTATGATTGATCCACGGATGCGCTGCTTAGCCATGCGCCGAGCGGCTACCTGATTGGGAATCGATTTCAAAGGGATAAAAAAAATTAGCCAACTATGTTAAATTGAGGCGCTGACCAAGATAAATATACTGAACTTGTGCAGTCCATACTGCCGTCCAATAGTTCATATCAACGCTTTCTTTTAGTTGGTTTGGTGTCAGCTCAATGAAAAATCCTAGGCTTCCAGCGGCTCCACCGGTACAACTGAATACATGATCTGGTACTTTTCCGTCAAATGGCTCAGAAGCAGCGTCCATAGCCTTCTCTGCACCTTCCAAACTCATGAGGTCATGAGATAAAGCTGAGAACTTTTGAGACGACTCAGTACGAAATGTCTGTGGGAAACAGGCGAGAAAAATTAGCAGAACTAATATCATATTAGCAACTTGACTCATTCCCTCCTTTCTTGTCTAAAATGAATTCAACAAAAAAAAAAAAGTGACATACTTCGATTATCTTGAGTGCATCGTCCAATTTTTTCCTACTTCGAGAAACGATCGTGACATGGGCGCCCCGACTCGCAAGAAGACAAGCGAGTGCAAGACCGAGCCCTTGTGAGCCACCACCAATATAGCAGTGCTGTTTATCAAGTTAAGATTGAGAATGAGTTGAATCAATTGACCGCTGTTCTGGGATACTGAGCTAAGTAAACTTGCTTGGTTTTTTGGGTTGAATCGATTTTTGCGCAGTTGAAGCATCAAAATTGTGATAACTGAAAGGACGAGAATGACTGAGACTGTCGATCGATCCAACCTTAAGAGCATGGGAATAAGACTATGCATGATTCTCTAACGAATTGGAATTGAGCTGGTAAAAATAAAACACGAAACCTTAATAATTAGATGGGTTTGATGACATGACTGATGACAGAAATCAGATCGGGCACTCTTAGGGGAATCAACAACTACAAGATTTATTCAAAAGCAATTAATCACAGCTCATTAAATAAACACGATCCTTTCCTACTTAAAAAAGCGCCCCTGTTAACTTCCCAGCCAATCCCATCTCCCCTTTAAACCATCTTCCACCCCTCGTACATCCATCCATCAAATTTTCCAAAATACTAATGTCCGCTCCATCATCGCTAGATCTTGACGATTCTGATCAGTTGTAAAATTTTTCTTAGGCCCCGTTTGGCCGCCCAAGTTATCTGTGATAATGATGTGAAATCAGGTGTCCACATCATGGGGATCCACCGGGTTATCACTCATCCACATTTTATGTTTGGGGCGGCCAGTGATGTTATGCCTGGGATAAACCCCAATAACACCCTCGTCATAACCCAAGCCAGATATCAAATATAGGTCAGCCCTTGTATTTGGTGTCATATCCCTGCGTCATATCCCCTTTCTTCACGCCGTTTCCTCCATTCTTCAAATCTACAATCTTGATATCCTCCATTTCATCTTCATTCCCACAGATGGCCCCTAAAAGAAGAAAATCACGCCCAGCAGTCAAAACTAGTCAACCACCGCCTGCTACCCCAATTGGTACTCAAAACAATCAAACTGAAGACTCACAGCTTATCTCATCATTGACTCCAACTCAACCTACCTTTGGGACTCAAACTCAAGGAACCAATGAATCACAGCTTATCTCTTCATGGTTACCAACTCAAAATATCTTGGATCTATCTGAGGACTCACAAAAAAGTCTCAAAACACTATCCCAGTCCATTCAGCCAATTAACAATGGCAGTCAGAAATTAATATGGTCTCCTGGAATGGAGAAGAGCGCGTTGGAATTATACGTCAAAGCTGTTGAGGCAGGGAAGCAAGCTGAAGCGGTTTTTAAACCAAAGGTTCATAGATGGGTGGCCAGCAAACTTACCAAAGAATTTCCGGGGGTTGACTTCAATGAGAAGAAGGTCAAATCTAAGTTGAACCAAATAAATATTTCAATTTTCTTGTTTTATTTTTTTAGAAATCAATTGAAATCAACTAATCAATACAATCTTCTTCCTTGATAGACATTCAAAAAGTGGTATGATGCCTTCATGGCATGCAGAGAGGCTAGTGGATTTGAACGGAACAAACATTATTGCATGGTTACGGCATTGGAAGATGTATGGAACTGTTTCCTTGCCTCTCATCCCGCCACAAAGAAATGCAAAAATTCAGCTTTTCCCAAGTTTCAAAGCTTAATCGTAATATTTGGGGGAAACTGTGCTAGTGGGGCGCTACAGAAGTCATCAGCTACAAATCTGATTGAAAGTAATTCTGAAAAAAACATCCCAGACAGAGTTACTTTATCAGACAATAGTATTGAGTTACCTCAAGATCAAAGCCATTCACTTTCAAATCAACCATTATCTCAAAATACCTCTCAACATCAAGCTTCAGGTGTGCGGCTCCGCCGCAGACATCATATAAATTCTGGAGATTTCTTTGAAAATTCAATTGAGAAACTCATCAACACATTTTTGTCCTCAAATGATCAGCTAGAACCTGAGCGAATCAATCAAGCAATGGAAAAATATCAAGACAATTTTGCAAGCGATCTCGATGATGAAGACCTTATTGCGGGTTTCACCACCAGAAAAAATGGAGAAACCAAGGTGAGTTGCTTTCACAGGAACAAAGGGGTCCCTTTGTTCTTCCCAAAGCAACTAGCCTTAGTTGCTCCATTTTTTATTGTGGTGTTTTGGTGTGTTGGAGCATGAATCCAAAGCCAAAACATTCCTTTCCATCAGAGACAACCATCATGCAATGGCCTGGTTAAGATATCAAATTCAATTACACAAGGCTTCAAACAACTATCACCTAGAAAACTAGTTTTTAATAGGTTGTACTTTTTTGTTTGTTTCTCTTTTTCTCATGCTTTCCTTACTTTCTCATTTTTTTGTTTCTTTCTTGGTTGATTGTATTTACTTTTCTGAAATTATAACACAAACTCCTCACTTGTCTGAGGAAAACTCCTTACATGTCTTTGTTAAGTTTTATTAACTGAAGAATAATAATAATTTCATAAGATTTTGAATCCTCTTAATCTTTTTATAAAAAACAAAAATAAAATAAAATATAAAATACCTGAAGACAAGGTAGGATATTAATCTGATAAGAAAGAGTTATAAATAAAATGATTGATAATAATAAAAATAATAATAATAATAAAAATTAAGATAAAAAATAATTATGATTTAATGATAAAATGATTTTAATAAATGAAATTATGATATTAAAACTTAAATAATTAAGTTAGTTAAAAATAAGTTTTATAATAAAAAATGATTTGATTATGATTTAATGAATTTTATAAGATAAATTGGTTACTCGTGCTAAAGCTAAATGTTTGTTCTTTAATGTTTTTTGTTTATTAGAAAATATTTATGAAAATAAAAATGAAAAATAAGATCTTAAAAATTAAATCGATGAGACTGAGAATGATCATTTTGGTCAACAGAAATCATGACGTAATGTTAAGTCAGTTTGGTTTTGCCTTCTTTTGACCTACAATCAAACAATATAAAATAAGAAAATTATAAAGTATTACTTTAAAATCATTTTGATAAATTTATATTTTAAATCATATCACTTTTATATAAAAATAAAAATGAAAAATAAAAATAAAAATATATTTTTAATTATTTAAGTTGTTATTATTTTATTTTTATTATTATTTATTCATCATTTTAATTTTATTAATTAAAATGGTAATAAAAATAAAAAGAAAGATTAATGTGTATTAATCATTCAAATCATTATGACTCACAGTCATCTATAAGATATGCTAATTTAGCATTGACAATTTGACATCCGCGCATGCTTTGAGCAAGTATGTTCAAAGCAGTACTTTTATTGTCAATCAATCCAATCTTTGAAAGTGTCTTGTTTAATTTATTTGAATTTAATGATTTAGTTAAGAAGTCGGCTAAATTATTTTCAGACGATATTGTTTTTAAATCTACTGTTTTATTATCAATAATTTCTCTAATAAAATGCAATTTTATATCCATATGCTTAGTTTTAAAATTTTTTTGACCAGAATTGCTCATTGCAAGATCATGTGCGCCTTTATTGTCTTCATAGATAATAACTGGAAGTTTTAGATTTAATAAGGAAGTTTCTTTGATAATATTTAATAGCCATATAGTTTCATTTTGATAAATTTATATTTTAAATCATATCATTTTTATATAAGAATAAAAATGAAAAATAAAAATATATTTTTAATTATTTAAATTGTTATTATTTTATTTTTATTATTATTTATTCATCATTTTAATTTTATTAATTAAAATGGTAATAAAAATAAAAAGAAAGATTACCGCGTATTAAACATGCAGATTATTATGACTCACAGTCATCTATAAGGTATGCTAATTTAGAATTGACAATTTGAAAGTCTTAAGTTTTATTTCTCAACCAATCACAATAAATATTTATCAAATAAAAAATGAATTAAGATAGGTGAAACACTTTTTCAATGAAAAATAAATTGAAATTGATTACTTGGAAGCAACAGTGGGCCAGCTACGCTACTTGTAGCGTGTAGTGTAGTGTAGTGTAGCTTATTAAGCTACGCTACAAAAGCGCTACTGTGAGAGGTTTTTTTTTTTGCAACTAACGCTACTTTTCTTTTTCCAAAAAAAAAAAAAAATTTAGCGTAGCGTAGCATAGATGCCCCAAAAGAAAGTTAACGCTACCAAGATCTCCTGTAATCTGTAGCGTAGCGGTGTTATTTTTTTAAAAAGCTACGCTACAGTAAAGTGTAGCTCAAGCAACCGCTACGCTACATGTGAGGATAGACCTGTTAGTTTTTTAAAGCACTACACTTCAATTTAGTAATGTAGCATAGCATGTGGTATTTGCAGCTTAAGGATTCTTCATTTAACTTTTGTTTTCTTCAAAAAACAGAAAAATAAAACTTTTGACAAATGATAAAACTTGATGAAAAAAAAAACAAGACTCAGCAAAAAAAAAAGAAAATTAGTTGGAATTAACAACCTTTTCTGGCAAGAAAGAATTGAAACTTTTTTTTGGAAAGAACAAGTTGAAACTTTTTCGTTTGAACAAAACAGAAAAAAAAAACTTTTGAAAAAAAATAAAACTTCATAAAAAAAAAAGCTTATAAGAATAAAAACAAGAAAATATATATTTAAAACAATCACCCTGATAGCCTGTGGAGAGGATAAAATTAATGAGGCCATTTTATTTTGTCTTAATAAGGGGATTCTGGAGTGTTGATATTTAATCAATTGAAGTTGGATGGGTTTGATAGATTTAGTGCAATAACTTTTGAACTACTGGACCGATTTTGTTGAAACTTAGTGAAAATGAAAGCTGAGATTGTTCTCTACAACTGGGATGGTATTGTCCAAAAGTCGCTCGTTTAGGAGATCAATTTGACTGAAGTTGAGTGAGCCAGTATGTGCTGATTTTGATGATCCTAAGGAAAATGTAATGAATCAAAAGCAGCTGTTTGAGGCTGTTGGTTTAACGGAAAAGATTTGAATAAACAATGGCGCAATTCAAGTGAAATGGGTCCAATATTGAACCTCTATTCATCATTTTGTCAAAGGAATTCATATGTGTAATGATTCAAAAAAAGCTATTGAAGGCTTTTGGTTCAAGAGAAAGAGTTTGAAGAACCAATGACGCAATTCAAGTGAAATGGGTCCAATATTGAACCTCTATTCATCATTTTGTCAAAGGAATTCATATGTGTAATGATTCAAAAAAAGCTATTGAAGGCTTTTGGTTCAAGAGAAAGAGTTTGAAGAACCAATGACGCAATTCAAGTGAAATGGGTCCAATATTGAACCTCTATTCATCATTTTGTCAAAGGAATTCATATGTGTAATGATTCAAAAAAAGCTATTGAAGGCTTTTGGTTCAAGAGAAAGAGTTTGAAGAACCAATGACGCAATTCAAGTGAAATGGGTCCAATATTGAACCTCTATTCATCATTTTGTCAAAGGAATTCATATGTGTAATGATTCAAAAAAAGCTATTGAAGGCTTTTGGTTCAAGGGAAAAGATTTGAATAAACAATGGCGCAATTCAAGTGAAATGGGTCCAATATTGAACCTCTATTCATCATTTTGTCAAAGGAATTCATATGTGTAATGATTCAAAAAAAGCTATTGAAGGCTTTTGGTTCAAGAGAAAGAGTTTGAAGAACCAATGACGCAATTCAAGTGAAATGGGTCCAATATTGAACCTCTTTTCATCATTTTGTAAAAGGAATCAATCATGGTAGTCATGAAAAAGGATAAAAAAAATAACTTGTCAGTAATGTTAATGGCTAACTTGAAAAAAAAGAAAGAAAAAAGGGAGATCTAACTAGGTGTACCATGTTTGTGGGTTAGAGCTTCTTTTATATTTTTGGGTGTCTAGTTGTTGCTTTTTTTTTTTTTATTTTTTTATTTTGGTTTTGTTTTTTTTTTTTTGGAATTATGGGTTAGGTTTTTGAGTTTTTTTTTTTTTCTTTTTTTTTTTCTTTATTTTTTTTTTGGTTGAATTGTGGGTTACGTTAACCAGTTTTTTTCTTTTTTTTTTTTTCATCCTTTTTTTATCTTTTTTTTTTCACTTTTCTTTTTTTCATGAAACTTGAGTGATTTTTTTTTTCTTCATGGTGTAAACCTGTAGCATAGCAACACCTGTAGCGTAGCTGAACTGGTAGCGTAGTGTAGGGTAGCTCAAGACCAACTACGCTACCAGGCAGAAAATTTCCTGTTAGCTGCACCCAAGTTACGCTACAAGCTTTTTTAACTTTGAAAATTTGACCACTAACGCTACAGGCTCCCAAAGAAAAAAAAATAGTTACGCTACATGGTAGCGTAGTGCAAGTACCAATTGATCTAACGCTACACACTGCTAACTTTGAAAAATGACCGCTACACTACATATTTTTGGTCAAAAAGTGTAACGTAGCGTAGTGGCCCACTGTTGTTGGAAGTGAACATAGTATTTTTTCTTCAATATAAATTCAATGGAAATAGATAACTGAAAAAAAAACAGATCGATCAATTGGAAACAGAAAACTTAAAAAAAAAACTAATTTGTTTCAAAAAAAATGATAAGATCAATTGATTCAAGAAAACTGAAAAAAAAAATAGATGGATCAATTGGAAATAGAAAACTCGAAAAAAAGAAACTAATTTGTTTCAAAAAAAGTGATAAGATCAATTGATTCAAGAAAACTGAAAAAAAAATAGATTGATCAATTGGAAATAGAAAACTTGAAAAAAAAAACTAATTTGTTTCAAAAAAATGATAAGATCAATTGATTCAAGAAAACTGAAAAAAAAATAGATCAATCAATTGGAAATAGAAAACTTGAAAAAAAAAAATTAATTTGTTTCAAAAAAAATGATAAGATCAATTGAGTCAAGAATTGTATGTTTTTTTCAATAAAAAATAAATGGAAATAGATAACTGAAAAAAAAAAAAAAACAGATCAATCAATTTGAAATTGATAACGTGATAAACTAAGAGTAATTTTTTTCTTAAAAAAAATGATAAAAAAAGAGTAATTTGTTTTTAAAAAAAATTAAGATGATTTGATTGAAGAATAAACCATAAAGTATCTTAAGTACTTTGCCTTTGCGTATAGGCACAATATTGATTCCACATTGCAAGGGCAATGTTCTTGTGCCATTCTTGAAGTTTAGATTTTTCAAGAGATTGATTTGCCAAGATTGGAATCGGGCTTGGATCTTCTTCTGGGCCAAACCCAGCATGAAATGAGCTTGGATCTTCAAAAATGGCTGATTTTCCGTGGTTTTCTATTGTAATGTTGTGAAGAACCGCCAGAGCTAGGACAATGTTACCTTGCGTTTTCATGCTGTACTGCATGGGGTGAACCAAAATGGGGAACCTTTTCTTCCAAGTTCCAAATGTTTGCTCCAACACATTTCGAGCCATTGAATTTCAAAGATTAAATAGTTCTTCTTTGGTTTCGGGCCTGAAGATTGCATAGATCAGCAAAGCAATCATAAACATGTGGAATTCAAAGGAAGAAAATTAGAACTGACCTTTTACCTGCCTGTGCGTTTTCTCGCAAATGATAACGAAGACCTCGATATGGTACCAGTATGCCACGTTGTTGATTTTACGAGACTTTGATTTGAGAAAAGAGATGGGCAACTAAGTATAGTTGGACTCGAGTCAGGTTGATTGAGAAGAGAATGTGGATTGACTGAATGATTGGATTTCATGGGTCAAGTCAAGCTTAAATAGAAAACAAGATAGCCCCCTGGCCATATCCAGAGGGGCTTAACAAACAAAATAGAATGAAAAAAAAACAAACTACAAGATAAGATCTGATAAGTTTGTTAATGATAAAATATGAAATTAATAATAGAAATGATTGAGTCAATATAAAATATGATTTAAATATAGTCAATGCTAAGGCATGATTAAAGATAATTAAAAATAGTACTGTCTAATGCAAGGCATGATTTAAATAAATAATAAAATAATAATTTCTAATGCAAGGCATGATTTAAAATAAGGTTCAATACTAAGTATGATTTAAAAGATATTCAATGAATAGTCATGATTTAATATAAAAATTATAAAAGAATAAAAATGAAGAATAAAAATAAAAATAAAGAGAAGATGAGAGCGTAAAAAAGCCCTCAAATTCCAACACACGTGAGAGAGAATAACCCGCATCAGCAAGGTAAAAGTATGAAGGGGGAATTTTGAAGTCTTCAGCAAGTGCGC
>JNCO01002519.1:0-18792 GCA_000785685.1 Uromyces viciae-fabae
AATAAAAACTTCAATTTTCAATTTGAAGTATTTGCAGCCTCAGAAGCTGCAATATGAATAATTATTCTTCAACAGTTTTTTGAGACGGAGAAACCTCAACAACCAAGGAGATTAATTTAAACATTTCTCTCTATAAGGACAGCTCATTGTGTCGATCTTTCTGGACCGTTTTAGTTTTTAATTAGAAACAGTTGGACAAATGGGATTATGGCTTTTCCTGTATTCATGGGCCTGATTTAATAATTTTTTACCCAATGAAAAACTGGGTTTTTTTTTTGCACACAGGAAAAAAGACCCCTAGATGGGGGATGGAGACCAGTCTAAGGAAATAAAGAGCTAATTTAAAAGGAAACCTATCTTTATGTATATTCACTTTTCCTTTTTGATGAGAGGTGAGATTGCTATTCCTCAAATAGTCAAAAACTGGGGGAATTGAGAATTCCCTCACCACCAAGCGGCTCAACTTTGGTCATAAGCCTCGCTAGCAATTGCACTGTCTGCGTGCGCGCAAGGATTATGTAAGCTAGCAGCATCCTCTGGATGTAAGGTCACAGCCTAACTGACCTTCTGTGACAGCCTGGATTACCCTCGGCAGCTTCGTTGGGAGCTGCTCTGGTTCTATGGGCTCCAGGTTTGATAAGTTTAACCTCTAGGTCACAAGAGACAACTCATGCAGACGTAGGCTGAAACCATAGGGGGTCACCCTCGCAATGCGCATACTGCATCATTGTCAAGTTGATCACGCTAGCAAATCTATGACTAGCTATCTTGGCTTTTATTGAGTGGTCATGTCCTGCGGTTGCAGAAAGCAATGTGGTTAGATATGGGCATTTATCACTGTACATTGCTTGAGTTTTGCGTACTATTAGGCAATTACAATACTAAGACAGAAGTCGGATCACATGAAGATGGAAAGTATTTCCCCTCAAGGAGCAGTTCCAATGCAAAAGCCAAAGGTGATTGAACTCAACAAAGTCTAGGGGAAATAAGAAAATCAATAACGAAAACACAAAAGGAAGGTTCTGCGATGAAGCGTGGTGAAAGTTCGTGGGGGCGAGTGCCTTGCTTGCCCACACTAACTGAAAGGATCATATGATCAAAAATTGAAATAGACAAGCTATGGATGATAGGAAAGCTAAACTGGAGGAGATGAAAGGAGCAGATAATAGAATCCAACTGATTTAGGTGGGAGAATAGATGTCAATGATCATTCTAGCTTTTCTGTCAGAAGCGTTGTAGATAAGCCGTTTCCAGCCAGCTTGTAGTTGAATTCTTTCTTGCTGTTGTACCAAACGGCGTAAACCAAGTTAGGGAGCTGATCTCTGGACGACGCAATTTGAGTGAGCCAGTCAACACGGTCTTTGTAACTGGCTTCATAGTGCAGCCTGAACAAAAGCACACACAAGTGAGCGATAAAGTCAAGTCATGAAATAGAAGCGCGAAGACATTGAAGGAGCTGGACTAGAACTTACCCAGCTTCGCCAAGGGCCAATTTACGACCATTGATTGCGAAGGTATCGTGAAATTCTTTCAAGTGCTTGGCAAAGTCGCCGGGGGCAGGTCTGTTCTTTGGGTACCAATCGACACCCACAACGTCCACGGTTTCATCCATGTTGTAGGGGGCGTATTTCTTATATTGTGCCATTGAATCGACGTTGGGACTCCAATGGGTATAGCAATCAGGGCAGTACTTTCTGATTGCTTTTGCGAATACATCCCACCCCTCCTTGAAGTTTTCAGCGTTTCCGGGACATTCTCCGGTCCTTTGATACCTGTTATTATCAAGGAGGTTCATAAACGATGAGATTGTGATGTGAAATATCAGTTCAGCAGTTAGAGGAAAAACGACTTGAGTTGATTTTAAACATACCAGTTGACTTCATGGGCAAATCTCACGATTATAGGGATGTTGTCGTCGGTGAACTGGCGAAGAATTTGGGCACTGAGGAATGAGTGACAGTTGTTTAGCATTTGAAAAAGCCAGTACATCAGAGTGATCAGTGAAACTACTAACACGCGAACGGCTTGACTGTTGTCTTGGTATGTGAATCCCCGCCAACTACCGTGAAGCATAATAGCCGGACTAAAGACAGATTTGGATTCTTTCAATTGTTGCTTCATTTCGAAGAGCTGTTCGCCCTTGAATGGGCTTCCATCTTGAACGTGAGCATACCATCCCACAACGGCTGGTTTTTTGCCCCCAAGGGATTTGATGATTTCTTTTAAAGTTTGAGGATAGCCTCCGGTATCACCAGCGTCGGGGATAATGCCGATGCTTTTGGGGAGGTGATAAGAGATTCATTAAGTTAGCCTCGCTTGAGGACGGAGGACAAGTGAACAACCGTAATCTTACTAGGTGCTGCGAATTTTGGCTGTTGATGGGTCATGCTCACGAATGCCGAAAATGCCCAATTCAGAAAATTTCGTTTGCCTGGGCGACCTGTCCCTTTTCTGAGAATGTGATTGATACGCACGAGCGATTCGAGAGTGATGGGCTGTGTTGCGAACGACGTTAGAGCAAAATGGCATGGAATTATTATCTAGATTTGGTGTGATTCTCTATAAATGAAGATTTCAAACGCTTACCTTTCTCATCACGAGCAAGGACGACGTGAACAAATAGTAAGAAACAGCAAAAGCCAACGATCCTCTGTCGCAATGGCCTCAATGCGCAGAGATCCATCTGAAAATGGGTTTAAACTTAATGAAGGAGGAATGGGTGGAAAGAGTAATGTAATACGTAGGTGTATGTGACTTGTTAAGAGAAAATCAAAGAAGGCACGGTTCAAGTATGGTTAGGAAGTGAGAGTGGGCTAGGGGATGAGGTTATGAAATGTTGGCGTGTAAAAGATGAAACTTGATCCAGATGTCAGCCACAGGCGACAGAACAGGAGTAATAAACTGTAGAGGGAAACTGATGTGTGAAGGTGTATCTATATATATGTAATTCACCACAAAGAAGAAGGGGAATGAATGAAGGGAATTGGCTAGGGTGCGATTCCAAGTATAGACAGCCCGAGAGTCCCACGCGCCTGTGTAGGACAAAGGTAGACGAGCAGGTGTCAAAGGATGATGCAGAGCAAAGATGCTAAGTAGCGACGGGTAACAAGAGGAGCAAAATGATGAATATGTCAATATGACGGCAAATCATAAATGCAATCAGTTGCAATCTGACAAATTGACAATTACAGGCCTACTACGCCAATAAAGAGAACTCTTCAAGTTGGTCTATACATATTGCGGCTGTGTCGGACTTTGCCAGACTTTGCCTTTGCCATTTGGTGAGCATTGTGACCTGTTGAGACGCGTCGCAGAATTTGAATTTACAAAGGCTACAATCATTCTGTATCTTTTAGCCTTCCGCGCTTCCAAGCCTTGACTGTCCGTTATAGGGGAATGAATCAAGCCAAAGCAGGTGCCACACAATTACACGAGATGTCGGGTTTGCCTGCGCCCTGAGCCAACATCCAAGTCTCACGAGGTCACATGTTGTTAAACGAAATCTGAGTGAGCTTTTGTGTTGTATATTTTTACCCAAGCCCAACGGATGGGATCACTTCAACCTTGTCTCTAAACGCGAGCCTCCCACAGCCCTTGCTGGTGCGATGACATCTCATGACCATGAAAACAATTATGCCAGGATACAACGTCACAACCAATGGAATGAAAGATCAACGATGAACACAGTGACAATCCCTTGCAGCCGGCTGTAATTGCTTCAGTTTAGATAGTTCACCAGCGACACCGCTAAGGACCGGGCTCAGTATGAGTGCTTTGCGCAACTCTGAGCTGACCTCCGCTCATGGACTTGGATGATCCAGGGATGTGTCGTTACCTTAGCCCGGCGAGCTCCGGCGGGATTCGGGCCCCGCCCCACAGCATTGTAAGCCTGATTGGCCACAGCAAAAGTCAACTTTGCAGGATTGGTATCCTCGTGTCAACTGAAACCGGATGGCAATAATGTATAGGGGCCTCATGGGCAAAATAAAAAACGCAGTGTGAAGAAAAACTTAACACAGGTCCCAAGGCTGTGGGTGTAGCTGTGGCTTGTATAGAAGGTTCCCATGCCAGTGGGACTTGTGGCTTATCAATATTATAATATTGGCATTAGAATGTTTTTCTTTTTGGAAGGAGCAAATTTCAATCTTGAAAAGCTCCCACCAAATTAAGACCATCCTCCTATAAATCCCAGTGATTATTTGTCCGCAAAACTTCACTATGATACAATATTGAACAGCCGCAAAAATTCTTTGGTTTTGAAATTAGTGAAAAAATTGTCTTTGGTTTTTTTCTTTTAAATCAACAATTTTAAATCCTTTCTGTTCTTGCAACCATCAATTTCAACTTCCTGGTCCTGTGCCACAAAAATGTATCATTTACAATCTTTCTATACCTTTTGATACAGATATTTATATATTTAGGTTCTGAATGTCCTCAATATACATCATCTCACTAATATAATGAAATACTAATCCAAATTATAGTTTGATAAGTCCTTATAAGAATGAATATATGATAATGTTAGGATATACCTGAATATCATAGTATTATTTGGGGTAGTAATGTTTATAGCAATAGCAGTGGCAGTGGCACAAGAGCTGCAGTTGATTCTTATAGAATAAGCTTAAAAAATCTAAGTGATCTGGGGGGGAGGTTTGAGGTAAGCATCTCTTTCCAAAGGCGGTAGTTCTTCCTCAGATATCTTTTTGGAGATATTAAACAAGATTTGAAAGTGGGAATAATTATGAAGTACCAACACTTATCTTCAAACTCAACAAGTTGAAGGAAACAAAACGAATGTAGCAGTTTCCCAATGTCTTAACCAATTTTTTTTCTGATTGCTGATGTTTGTTCTTTTAATTTTGGTTTAATGGTTAATTTTGATTGAATGAATCTAGAAAAATGGTGCAAAACAAGGGGAAGAAACACTTGACAACCAAGACCAAAGCAAAAATGGTTGGTATGTCTGATAAATCAACCCTTGCAAAAAATTGGAAAATCAAGTTGAGTGAGATTACTGATCTTATGTCAACCCAGATCTCAACAAGAACAGCTCAAAAGTGAATACACCAGCTTAGATACCATAACTGTGTGGCTGTGAAGAAGCCTTTTGTCAATGACCTTGAATAAAAGAAACAACTCAAGTTTGCTCATGACCATCTAGATTGGAACCATGTCATCTGGTCAGAAGAGTCCTCATTCGAGATTGGAAAGGATTCTAAACACAATCAAGTCTGGAGGACAAAAAAAGGAAAATACCGGTTAGGTTGTCTCCAAGCTACATTCAAGAGTGGCCGCAGTTCAAGAATGGTATGGGGTGCCTTCTTTTCAACAACAAGAGCCCCTCTCATCTTCCTCCCTCTGAAGGAAAGAATAGCAACCAACTTCATCAAGAATGTCTATAGGCCTGGCCTCCTTCCTTTTCTGAATCAAGAAGATCCCAAATGGATCAGAAATCTCATTCTTATGGAAGACAACACACCAGTTCACACATCTAAAATCTGTCAAGAATTTCAAAGCCAACAGAAAATCAATAAGATTAACAACTGGCCTCATCAGTCTCCTGACCTCAACCTAATTGAGAACATATGGAAGGTCCTCAAAACTAATGTTCAAGACCACTACCATCCAAAATCTGTCCAAGAAATGCAGGAATCTCTCAAACTAGCCTGGGATGAATTTCCAATCTCAACCCTCAGAAATATCATCAATTCAATGCCTGAGAGAATGAAGGCTGTCATTGAATTAGAAGGGGGTCCAACCAGATGGTAGCTTATATTAAATTCAGATTCCAAAAAAAAAAGAAATCTAAAAATAAATAAATAGATAAATAAATAAAAAGAACAAGAGTATAAAAAATGAATAAAAAACTAAAATCCTTTTTTTATTCTCTTAAGCTCTATCATTCTTCCTAGCCTCCCAGCATCAATGGATTATTTTTCCATATTTTTGTGATGATTTTTAAAAGTTTTGGAAAAATTGTTTTGAGAATTTTTTTTTAAAAAAATATATGCTTGTGTTTTTTCCTGTTTTCTCTTGGGGATCATATGATTTCTGATAAAATAGGATCAAATAGTTCCCTCTGAAAATTTTTATTTGTATTAAGAATTTTCATTTTGGGTCACTGTACACTAGTAATTTAACTTTGTTTTGTGTTTTGGTTGGTATGAATGTAATATAATTGTATGAATGAATGATCCAAAAAGAGGCATAAGAGCTCTGTATTGATGGTAACATATATAGTGTGGGTAATCTCAAGTACTTCCAGGGGTGTCATTCAAAATCTAAACCCAAACCACAAATTCACCACATAAATTTGAAAAATCTAAATTTAACTCATGCAACCCTCCCTCTTCCAGATCCTTCACCTCCTTCCCTAGCTACCAGATAAGACCTGCATGATATCTTTCCTCAACAGCCACTGCACTAACTCAGAAAAATAAATAGATTTCTGAAGTACATCTTATCACCTGAATCCCCCCATGATACCTTAGACCAACCTCCAATCCAAAAAATGCTTAAAATTCTTGAATCAGTTCATATGTAACTCACAAACAAGCAAAACACACCCAGCAATCATTTAGTTTTTTTTTTTTTTTTTGATAGGGTTGACTTTTTGGAGCACCAAAAATTGTCAACCCCAGTGAAAACATGGGCTTCAGCTGCTTCAAAGCAAAATGACTCCTGTGGGTGGGAAGAAGATACCTCAAAAAAAGCAGTTGCTACAAACTATACCAACCAGTAAGTGAAAAATGAATTAAAGGCTGCAAGTATGATTTTTTGCACTCCTCCAGGGTTCTAAGACTGAGACACTATGTCAGCTACATATTAGCAGCCAAACTCAACACCACCCTGAAATCATTCAACACAGTTTCTTATTCCAAACCTGTTGAAGCTGCTGGTATAGCCATAACCCCCTCCAATGATCTCAAGATTTACACCTACACTAGATCCCAAGCTTGCTGGCTCCTTAAAAAAACAAAATCAAGGGAGTCACCTTTTATGCCCAGATCTCAAAACTTTGCCATCTGGATTCCCTATTCTGTTACATTCTATTCCAAAAGTTTTTGCCCCAACCAACTCAGTGCATTAACACATATAGGGAGCCCATAAACACATTGATACAAGCCTTATACAATTGGCTTTTTGGTATGGTGATCCAATTGGAAAGGGGAAAAAACACGTACCACTTGTAGTTCATTTTCTCAAAAAAGAAATAGCCAAAAAAATCAAGCACTCCAGTCTTTTTTTACAAAACTTGTGATATCATGGCGCTCACTATACTCAATTCACCCATCCCCCGGTGCTTAAGGTGTTGGAGACTGGGTCACAAAGCTGAATGGTGAAAAAACAATCCTTGTTTCTGCAAATGTGATGAAGATCATGATTCTAAATCCTGCACTGTGCACTTGGAATCCCCTCCTGTTTGTTGCTTATGTGTTTCTCAAGAAAAATCACCAACTACATAACTTTAAATTGATTAGACATAAAATTTGCCCATCCTCCATCTTCAGAAGTATTTTTCTCTATTATTTATTTTCCCTTCCCTTTTCTATCTCTGCACAGCTTAAATTCAATATAATATGTCACTGGCACTTTCCAATTATCATGTTTAATTTTTATAGGCAGTGTCACCTTTTTTTTTTTGTACTTATTATTTGATATACAATATGGTGCGCAATGTTAAAACAAACTGCACTTTAAATAAATAAAAAAAGTTCTTCCAGTTGCACATGTGAAAAGAATAGAATTTCTCAGTCTTTTAAATCAATTATTAGTGAATAAATTTACCTCTTAATAGTGTTGAAAAATAAAGCCAGAAAAATTATTTTCAGAATATTATTTTTAATTTGTTTTATTTTATTTTTTGATGCTTTTTTTTTTTTTTTCATGATTTGATAAAAGGAAGAAACTCAAGATTAAGGATGAGGGAAAGGAGAATGATATCTCACTTGGGTTGGCTCAAGGATTTTTGGATTTTTAAGATGAAGAACCAATGAATTTATTTCTAATCCAACTGCAGAGATGATATAGAAAGAAAAACAGGGTTTAAAGTGGCTCTAAAACCTAGCACTAAAATAAATGAAAATTTAATACAAAATTTACTAAACACTAGAGATATCTTACTAATATGTTAATAAAAATTCACACTATAAAATGGATTGTTAGTTCATTTTTAACTCCCAAATAATAAAATTAATAATAAAAATATAGAAAATATTTCTCAAGAATAATGTTGACTACTGATGATCAGGGTTTGATGACTACAAGACACATCACCATGGGAAAACTGGGCTCACTGGCTGACCAGTGACACCAAAAGTAAAAAGGGCCCCTTTGTTCTTTTGGTGTCACTGGACAGCCAGAGAGCCCAGTTTTCCCATGGTGCATACTAATGCAACTCTTATCTATTTTTAAATATTTTACTTTTAGGGCATTACTATTCTCATGCGGTTGAGTTTATTGTATAAATATTGTATATGATTTGGCCCCCTTTTATTTGCCATACAACAAAAAAATAGTTTTTTTGTTGCATAAGGTCTTCCAGGCTCCCTAGATCCTTGGGGAATAAAGTGGGCCCTTCCAGGGCCTTGAAAGCCCTCCATGGCAAAGATTTTCCTTGTGTAGTGTAGGTATGCTATCATATACAATAGCCCAGAAGCTGAAACTATTATATGAAACAGTTTTGGGGCCCTGCTATTGTATAAAATATTTTGAGCCCCCAAAAAGATTGTATACAATAGGTGGACTCATTTCTGGCCCATAGTCTCATGGATGACTATGGGCATACTTCCATACTTGTAGGTCACAGTATGGGAATTATGCAAAAGTTTGCCAACATAGAACCACAATTCTATTGGAAATCTCAATCTGACATTCTGGAGTGGGTGTGATGAGAGGGGAGGCCGGCCTTCTGGGGGATGATGGGGCAAAACTAAGGACACTGATGTATGCCGGTTTCCATAGTTCCTACCTTAGCTAAAAAAAAAAACCTATGGAAGTATGCAGGAAAACCTGTATACTTGTATGAACCATAAATGTTTGGGGCCATGCCAAAAAAAAAAATTGTATTGGCAGGATCAAAAAATCCCCCACAAAGCTCAATTTGTCATCCAATCTCTACATTGACTTTGATGAATTAGATTCAATTCTCCTTTTTTGGGGGGAATTCCTGGTATATGTTGATTTTCATTTTGGACTCCTGATTGATTTAAAGACAAAGAAGTTGGAAATCAGTGGATAGATGGTTTATGAAATTTGTACAAGATCCTATAGGTTATTTCAGGCATGAAAGCAACAGATTCCAGGCAGATCACACAGGTATCAAGGCCAGGAAGAAATTGATGAAGTAGTGGTGAAATGGATGAATCAAAATGCTGTTATGGGAGGTGCTAGTCAGTAATTTTGAGGAAAAAAACATACTTATCCTCAATGGAAAAGAATTTTAAGGATCAATTGAACTCGCAGTGATTCACAGGGCTCTCAAAAGTGAGTCCAGGTCCAAAGATTACCCAAGTAAAAAAAAAAAAAAATCAAAAAATCCTTATATGTACAAATGAAAAAAAAGATTCAGATAAACAAAAACAAAACAAGTACAAAAAAAAAGACATTCAATTTGTTTTTAATATATATATTTTATTTTTTTTTCAAGTGATTATTTTTTGTAATTGAAATTTAACATTTTGAATGAATAAAAATAGATCCTTTTATATATATAACCTTAATATGTATAAAAAAAGTAAATAAGTAAAACCAAATACAAGCTGATTTTTTTCCTCTTTTTTTTTTTTTTGCAAGTTTATTTGTGATCAATTTAAAAGAAAACAAAAATAGAAAGATTTGAGTATGAAAAGATTGAATAAATAATCATGTTTCTTATTATATTATTGTGATGACTCTCTCAAAGACAGACAAAAAAAAAAAAGACATCCAGCAAAACATATTTAAAAAAAAAAGAGGAATTCATGATTTTATGAGTATTAGTAGTAGTTAAATATTTGCATCAGGAGAAGGGCTAAATTGGTTACTGATACGAGTACTAGTGGTGCTTCCATGAGGAACAGGAGCCGTATAATTAGTATTGAAATGACCCTTGTAACTACCTACATACCAAAAAAAAAGCAAAATGATCAACACCAAACAAATAGACAAACCAAACAAGCGAATAAAATAAATAAGACAAACCTAAGCAAAATGATCAACACCAAACAAATAGACAAACCAAACAAGCGAATAAAATAAATAAGACAAACCTATCCATTCCCAAACTTTGATACTTTCACCTCTTAATTCACTAACTTTAGTACGTACATTACTATTACCTTCTACAATTTTTTCCACTTTTTTCCAAATTTTTTGTCTATTTAAAGGTGAATGTTCGTAGGAGAGTATTAAATCTCTTAATTGTGCTGAAGCTAAAGTGGGTGGATTAGGTGATAATGCTGGATTGGTATGATGAACCCATGACTAAGTTTTTTTTTCATTATATTGGTAATTAGATTGTAATTTAATTGACGAAACAAATCACTTGTTAGTCACTTGCAAAAACTTTACATCAAAGAAAAGGGTAAGACGAGTGGGAGAAAGAAAGAAACAAACCTCATCCCTCAATTTATTCAAAGCGAGTTCTACCAACTCACGAACTTTTAATTTTTCTTCATTATTTTTAGATATTGTAATTTTTAAATAAATCCAAGCAAATAAAATTAATGCAATAGTAATAATTAATAATTTAAATTTTTTTATTAATTTTAAAAATCCTAATTTTATTCTACAATTAAGTCCCATTTCCATTAATTTAAAATTACTAGTAGCTAACCATCCATTGTCAGATCTTATAATTTCACCCGATTGTTCTAAATCTTTGATAGCTAATTCTATGATTTCATCTTCTGCTGCTGCTGCTGATGATGATGATGACAACGCCGATGATGGTGTGAATGAATTAGTTGATAAACTCGAACTGGATTTGAAATCTTCTTTAGATAGAATTAATTCTTTAATTTCTTCTTCTTTCAATCCATAAACTTCGACTTTGATAGTTTTTTCCTTTTCTTCATCTGAAGCGCGAAGACCCATACTACAAAGGACTTTACCCCTTTGCTTTCTTAAGATTTGATTAATTTGATTACCAACTTGAACTATTTTGATCAACTTGGCTGTATCCGGAGCGCATTTCGGACCCATGATTATTGGTATCCATCCATGTATGAACTTCTCCCAATCTGAATGAGTTTGAACAAAGTCAAGATCACATGTTATAATTTTACCTTGTTCACAAATCGCATGAGGAGGGCAGGGTTGACAATCTGGTAGCAATCCAATCATGCTAGCCGCCTCTAACACTTGAATCATTTTAGCTTGAAAGGTTTTTGGATAACTTGGATTAGAGAAGGGTTCGTCTAAGGCAAGGAATTGATCAATTCGTTGATCCCGCGTTACCGCATTACTGGTCATCCCCGTATCACAATACCCAAGATTTTGAACCTGTCTTAAATACCAATTGATGAGTCCGACCATGAAACTAAGACAAACTAATCTTAACAAAAAACTGATTCCTTGGCTCGGGTTAAAGAGGAATCCCGCATGCTTTTGTTGTGAGGAGGACTTGTAAGTTCGATTAATTTTAAGCCTTTTTTCAGCTGGAGTGTGAACAAACTCATCAAGTTTGATGCGTTGGATGGAATGACGAGGAAGCGGAGTTTGAAATTGAAGGTTTGATGAGCTACGAGCTATTGGCTTAGCCTGTGGGGTAAGATTAAGAGATTGAGCAGGAGTGGGTATAATAGTATTTATTTCCGAGTCTTGCTCTCGAGAATCTATATACTGAGAACTTGAATTATTGGGTCGATCTGAGAAGATTTTGTTATTGTCCGAGTTTTTAGTAGCTTGATTTTCAACTGGCGCAAGAAGCTCTTGGATTTGCTCGGGGGTTCCGAATTCAAAAGAGTTGTCGATGTCATCTTGAAGATGTGGGAGGGTGAGTCGTCGGTTGCTCGGTAAAGATGGGAATGGTCCACTCTTACGAGTTGAGACGCGTGCAGGAGTTTGTAGGGAGTGTAAGTTGGAAGTTGTAATAGATTTGGGTAGCAAGGTAGGAACAGTGTTAGTAGTTTCATAGATTGGGGAGGACACTGGAACTTGTTGATAGGTGGGGTTTGGATAGAAAAGTGGATTAGACACGTTGGGTGTTGTCATAGATTTGGGTAACCGAGCTGGTGTTATCGAGGGCCTGAGAATGGATGACTTTGAAAATATGATCAAGTTGAAAAGAAAATATGAGTAAATAAATATTAAATCATTTAAGAATTTGTTGCTATGAGCCTGAAATTACCTGTCGCTTAGCGGAACGTGGTTTACGTGGGCTAGTATTCATCACATTATCTTCTGATCCGCTTTGAAAGGGATTGAAGTCTGAAAATTTTCCTTCTCCAGATTCGATAGCTTCATGAAGCGTTGTTCTTCGATTCTTGGGCTTGTTAATTTTTTTCTTGGAGATGGGAGGTAGATCATCATCATGCGCGTTTGTATTATTAACTGAATCTTGACTTGGTATTTCCGATTTACGTTTTTTTACTGGAACGGGTGAACCACGAGAGCTGTCAGAGGATGAAGGTAGACTAGTACTAGAATGAGCTGTTTCGGCATGTTTAATTGAATGAGCGGATTGATCCAATTCAGATTCAAGTTGATCAATTTCTTCCTGTAGCGTTGGTTCAGTTGCCTTGCGTTTTCCGAGTTGTTTAGATGGTTTTTCACTCGAAGGGTGTACCAAAGTGGATCTTCTTTTGATTGATTGATTTATATTCTGATCACGTTTTGAATTGGCTTGAGGTGTTAATTGTTGATCAGGTTCACTTGTTAAGGATTGTTCGCGTTCCTGTAAATAACGAGATGAAGATTGTTTAGTTTTACGAGGGGAAGTGGTAGAGCGAGGTGAATAATCCCGATCGATAGATTGAATGGATGAAGTTTGTTTTCGTGGAGATTTGTGAATACTAGATTCGGTGATGTATTGACCAGTACGCATATCAAAGATGCCAACTGGAGAAGGTTTTACACTTTGATGTGCTTTGAGAAGTTTCTATGAAGAAGAGTATGAATGAGATGAGAATAAAACCAATTTGAAGAGTATAAATCACTAACTGGAGTCAAAGGTTTAACTTGAGTTTCGAATAACCTAAAGAAAGAGTGATGATGATTATAATTAGTAATTGAATGAATGAATGAATGAGAAGAACATACTCTACTAGTTGAGACTTCTTTGAATAAGAATGATTTATATTATTTTCTAATAAGATTGATCTTAATTCTGAAACTTTAACATTATTTGGATTAAATTCAGGTAACATCCAAGAAGGAGGTGGTTCTGGATTAGTTGAATGATTCATGTTGAAAGAAAATAAAAATAAAAATAAAATGAAAATAAATCAAAAAGAACAAGAAGAAAAGGAAACTAAAGTAAGTTTAAATATAAAAAACTAAAAAAAAAAAATAAAAAAAATAAAAAAATGAAAATAAATCAAAAAGAACAAGAAGAAAAGGAAACTAAAGTAAGTTTAAATATAAAAAACTAAAAAAAAAGGAAATTTCAAAACTAAAACATCCTTTCTTCAGATCAAACATCATCAACAAGAAAATGAAATCAATCAAAAACTCAAAAGAGATACTTGGATGTTAACACCAAAAGAAGAAGATAATACTACAAATCAAGAAACAAATGATTACCTCCAAAGCTTTGCTTCTATAGTCAGCTCTCGTAAGATTAGAGAGAAAACTAATCAAGAAATAAATAATCAACTTGAAAATCTTAGGCAGGTCTGTTCTTCATAATTTCACTCTAATTTATTGTTTATTTCATTCAACATTCTTCTTTTTTTTTTTTTGTTAATAATCTATTTGTAGTCTTCTAGTTCTATTAAACGTCTAGGAGCAGATGATCCATCCAATACTCCTCCAAGTAAGATAATTCTTCCTTTCACAATCTCACTCAACTCGACCTTTTTTTTCATTTTCATTTTCATTTTTATTTTTATTTTTATAACGTGTCGGTTCATTCACATCAGCTCAAACTACATTTGTACCTGGTGGACCCGGCTACCAATGGAGGATGTCAAAATTGAAGAGAACTTATGAGGCTGCTCGTGAAGAGAATCGACCCATCGAACAAGTAGCATTGGAACGATATGGTGATTTAGAATCTTGGAATCAAGCTCTAAAGGAACGAGATCATGTCGAAGAGCAACATTCTAAAAGTGGACAAAATACACCTAAACTCGGAAATTCTGAGCGTCGTTACATGTTTACCAATCGAGAAGAAATTAGCTTTAGTAATAGTACTAGTAGACCTAATAGTCGATCTGGGTTTCGAAAACCAAATTCTGCTCTTAATACTCCAGAAGCTACCAAGTTAGGAACTAGTACCAATAAAAGATTAGATGAAATTCGATCACAGGCTCAACTTCAATCGTCAACATCATCTAATCCTTTGTCATCTGCATCATCATCCGTTGCCTCAACACCTATTGCTTCTGTCATCGATCCACTTGCTGCAGCTCGTGCCTCCTCCCTCACTCCCTCTTCTAAAACTGGAATCAATCCTTCAAGTTTAACTACTGCTCTTAATAAACTTCAAGCTAGTATATTAAAAGCTCAAATCATCAACCCTGAAATGGTTCCTGAATTAGAAAAACAATACAATCAACTCAAACTTTCACTTGGATCTACTCAAAATAAGCAATCAGATCTTGACAATGTCCAATTGATTCCAACTCTCGATGGTAGAGGTAGAATGTATGATGTCGGAAATGGAGATGATACTGATGATCCTTTGAAACCGGGCAACAAAAGAAAAAAACAAGCCAAGGTTCTTATTTTTTTTTTTTTTTTGCCTTTCAAGAACTTTTTACAAGCTAAATTGACTTGTATCTTCTTATCAATATTTTTAACACTTTCTTCTGGTTTTAGTTTGAAATCAGAGACAGAAAGACCGGTGAACTGTTAAGAATCAATCCAGATGATGATAAAATTAGTTTAAGTGAAATGGTCAGACAAGAGAAATTACAGGCAGGTTCTGCTGATCAAAAAAATTTAGATGCTGAAATGGCCACCAGAATTATGGGTGATTCTAAATTTCAAGTAAGTTTTCCCTTTTTTTCAAAAATGAAATAAAAATAAAAGAAATCAAGCATTCATCATAGTTGATCATTTTTTCCTTCTTTCTTGGTGATTTAGAATGATCTTGATTACATGGACGATAACGCGGATCAACTAGCTAGAAAAAAAATGAAGACAGATGCATCTAAGCGATTATTCGCTATTAATGGTAAGTCACCTCATCAATTTCTTCCAGTTGTTGACATTAAGAAACAAAAATTAAAACGTAAACCCAAGACAAGTTGCAAAAAAAACAAGCCAATTAAAAATACTGACAAGAATCAACTCGTCGCTTGTTTGTCTTTTTTTTAACAAGATTATAAACGAACTCAAAAAGCATTGGAAACTTGTCAATTTTGCTTCAAAGACGACGGAAATCCTCCATCTAATTTAGGAATTATTTCAACTGGTACTAAAGTTTATTTATCATGTACTCAATATGAAGAATTAGTCGAGGGACATTGCTTGATCGTCCCCATCCAACACGCCCTTTGTTCATTAGAATTAGATGATGACGTTTGGGATGAAATCAAGGTAAGGAGTTAAATTACCTATTGTTCCCTCCCTTTTACAAAAAATTAACTAAAAAACTTGAGTTGTTGGTTTTTTTACTGATCATACCTGTGAGGTAACGTATAGAATTATATGAAATGTTTAATGAGAATGTTTTCAGAAAAACACGATAAAGGCGTTGTTTTTTATGAAACTATACTTAGCTTCAAGAATCAATCACATACATATATCGAAGCTGTGCCCCTACCATGGGATTTATTTAATGACATCCCAGCGTATTTTCGAGTAAGCATTTCCATTGTGATCATCTATCTCTCCGGGCATCTATTCTAAGCTATAAAAATAAAAAATAAAAAGGCAATTACCAATTTTTTTGAGATAAGAAAATGCTGATCAAAAACTTGGGGTACTTTCTTTGTGGGTGATGAAATTAAAAATTAGGAATCAATAAATTCATGTGAATCAGAATGGTCACAACATCGGAAATTAATTGATTTTAGTGATAGACCGGGTGGGTTTAGGAAATCAATGGTATCTAAATTACCTTATTTCATGATTCAATGGGATTATAAAGGTGAAAAAGGCTTCGGTCATGTCATTGAGGGTAACGACAATGATCAAAGTACTTCTGGAAAAGGTAATACTGGAGCGGGATATGAGGACGATATTAATGCGAATATCGACGATGGTTTGAAAGGTGGTAAATTTCCAAGGTACGTTCGCCTTCTTTCTATCTTTTCTTCTTTTATGTATATATATATATTTGCTTACTAATATTTATTCATCTGCCCTGTTTTTCTTTTGTTCTTTTTTTTTGATCTTGTAGATACTTTGCAGCTGAAATTATTGGTAATCTTTTAGAATTAGAGCCAAGTAAATGGAGGAAACCAAAACGAATTTTAGGTTCAAATCACAATAAACATTATCAAAATTCTCAACATAAACAAAAAACTAATAATAATTTATCAAATTTAAATTCTAATCGAGTTAATAATTTCTTAAATCAACTTGGTTTTTCTCAATTTAATTGGACTCATCTATTGTGATTGTTTCTTTGTTTATCTCAATTTTTTTTCTTCTTTTTTTATATAAGTTTTGTTATGTTTAAATAGAAAATCACTATGAAAAAAAGATCAAGTCACTTGCTAACACTTAACATCAAGCAACTGATACACAGCTTTGTTGCACTTCACAACTAGCATTATGCCTACGGGAAAAATGATAATGAAAGATGGTTGGAAAATCTGGATGAGATGGTTGTTGACCCGATATAAGCATTTGAGGCCAAAAGTACCAGAAAGATAAGCTAAGGCTCAGAACTGGTAATGAATTCCTTGGAGCAAAACCTACTATATACTTAAATTCAGGACTGTGACATGTATATTATGTGAAATGAAAGTCACAAACTAAAACATTTCCAATTGCAGCTACCATGTAACCACCATGGGAAAACTGGGCTCTCTGGCTGTCCAGTGACACCAAAAGAACAAAGGGGCCCTTTGTACTTTTGGTGTCACTGGACAGCCAGAGAGCCCAGTTTTCTCATGGTGAACACAACTCCAACTTCATCTCACCTACCAACTTCTAAGAGTTCCAAATTCTGCTGGAATCAATGGTATGATCACTACACTGACAATAGCTGGATCATAGTGCAAGTGTTATTGGCTTTTTGCACTAAGTGAGTTATAACATTATTTTTGACCAAAAAAATAAAAAAGCATCCAAAATTATACTAACAACCAGCAAAACATTTTTGACACTTTTCTCTTCTTTTTTTTTTTTTTTAGAAAAGACAAATAAATTAGGCTAAAAACAAGTTCAGCGGTAAGTTAAAATAGGAATTCTTTTTTTTTTACAAAAAAATTCATGATGATTAATTATGGCCTGTGCTTTATCAAGCTTTCCAGATACCTGAATACCCTTTTTCAGCCAAATTTTACTACAAACACATGGCTCAATTACACAGGGAATTGACCTTCCATGTTTACATGTTCCAAAATCAATATCTTAAGAAAAAGTGCACCCTGCTGCACAAGATGCAAACATGCTAAGTAGTCCTTGGGAAAAAAATGTAAAAACTGAAAAGTAGGTGAATGATACTCAATAAGATAAAAAAAAAAAGGACCTGTGTAAGAGCAAAAGTAAAATGAGTAAGGCTGAATGAATATATAAGCATTATATACCGTCCTCCATAAAAATATACCATTATGATTGTTCCCATAAGGGCTTGGTAGACAATCCATATTTTTGACATCAACTTGAATTTTATTATACTTCTAGTTTGCTGGACAAAACAAAAGTTTTTTTATTTATTAAGGGCTGAGATTTTAATGTCCAAATCATCCTGTTTTTGCTTCCTCAATCATTCCTCCCATTTAGAAAATAGTCATTCCAATAGTTCTTGTGCTTCTCCATTTTGTTTTGGGCCATTAATGTGAGAAAATCTTTCTTCAAAAGCCTGGTTGATGCATTGTTTCCATTACCAGGTTTTCCCATTCTAATTCTCTTTTTTGGTAGGTCTGAAGTTTTTCAATAATTTTTACATATGTTGGATATAATGCATGGTTGCAGTCACACTATTTCTCTTTTTTATTTAAATAAGAAATTGTTTGTCAATATTGAGGAAAGGGAGGACAACCTATTGGATTCTCTTGATTAGATTTTGCAAAGGCAATGTGGAATGTGTTCTAATTATGACTTAATTTAGTGAATTTTTAGGAACTTCTTACTTTTAACAAACATCATATTCAATTCATTATTCATTTCTCATTAATACTTGACTGGATCTCCAAGAATGGACCTAAGGTATTCTGCTCATCCTTTTAAAGGCACATCAATTGGGACATTTGCTCTTTGGATCTATGTAGCAGAAAATCAATGACCTGAATGAGAGGATGTTATCAAATTTTTCCTTGATATTTGATATTCCAATGGATTCTATAACCAGAAATCATCCCTTTAAATTTTTTTCCACCCACACACTTTTTATATTTATCTGCACAGGCATCAAGTTCCTGTCTGCATGCACACAACGTAGTGATTTTTCTCACAAAAAAGTCCAACTAGATATGAATTCATCAAAACACATTTGTCAGTCAATGAATAATGTGAAATCAACAAAAA